>PVIW01007205.1:24519-75848 GCA_004026585.1 Noctilio leporinus | reverse complement strand
TCTTCCCTCTTCCTGAATTTTTTGGTATAGTTTGAGGAGGATAGGAGTTAGTTCTTCTTTAAATGTTTGGTAAAATTCACGTGTGTAGCCATCTGGTCCAGGGCTTTTGTGTTTTGGGAGATTTTGGATTACTTCTTTAATTTCACTAGTTGTTATTGGCCTATTCAGGCTTTCTGCTTCTTCTGGGTTCAGTTTTGGTAGATTATACCTTTCCAGAAGTGTGTCCATTTCATCCAGATTGTTATATTTATTGTCATATAGTTGTTTGTAGTAATTTCTTACAATCTTTTGTATTTCTGAGGTATCAGTTGTGATTTCTCCTCTGTCAGTTCTGTTTCTGTTTATTTCTTCTCTCTCTTTTTCTTGATAAGCTCGATAAGGGCCTGTCAATTTTGTTTATTTTTTCAAAGAACCAGCCCCTGGACCTGTTGATTCTTTGAATGGTAGTTTGAATCTCTGAGTTATTTAGTTCTGCTCTGATCTTGATGATTTCCTTCCTTCTACTTGCTCGGGCTTTGTTTGTTGTTGCTCCTCTAGTTCTTGCAGCTTTGTGGTTAGGTCATTTTTATAAACTTCTTGTAACCTTTTTTGGAAGGCCTGTATTGCTATAAATTTTCTCCTAAGAACTGCCTTTGCTGTATCCCATAGGTTTTGGGATGTTGTGTGTTCATTGTTGTTTGTTTCCAGGAACTTTTTGATTTCATCTTTGATCTCATTGTTGACCCCTTCATTGCTGAAAAGCATGTTATTCAGTGTCCATGAGTTAGAGAATTTTTGGGTTTTTCCCTTGAATTTGGTTTCCAGTTTCAAGCCATTGTGATCTGAGAAGATACTTTGTATGATTTCAGTTTTCCTGTATTTGTGGAGGCTTGTCTTGTGACATACCATGTGGTCTATCTTGGTGAATGATCCATGTGCATTTGAAAAGAATGTGTATTTTGCTTCTTTGGGGTAAAAGACTCTGTATGCATCAGTTAGGTCCATTTCCTCTAGAGTGTTGTTCAATGCCACAACATCTCTGGGGAGCTTTTGTTTGGAAGATCTGTCCATTGTTGATAGTGGGGTATTAAAATCCCCTACTATTAGTGTGTTGCTGTCTATGTCTTTCTTAAAGTCTTCCAAGATTTTCCTTATATATTTCAGAGCTCCTATGTTGGGTGCATATATGTTTATCAGAGTTATTTCTTTTTGTTGGCTTGTTCCCTGAAGTATTATGAAATATCTTTCTTTGTCCCTTTTTATGGTCTTCATTGTAAAATCTATTTTGTCTGAAATCAGTATTGCAACTCCACTTTTTTTTCGTGTCCATTTGCTTGATATATATTTTTCCATCCCTTCACTCTCAATCTGTGTCAATTTTTTGTTCTGAGGTGGGTCTCTTGACAACAGCATATATGTGGGTCATGTTGTCTTATCCATTCGGCTACCCTATGTCTTTCGATTGGTGCATTTAATCCATTTACATTTAAGGTTATTATTGATTGATACTTATTCATTGCCATTTTCTCCATTTGTGTCTGTATTCCTCTTTGGCTTTCTCTGTTTCTTCATTTTATTTATTTATTTTTAAAACAGACCCTTTAGCATTTCTTGCAATGCTGGTTGGTAGAGATTTATTCTTTTAGTCTTCTTTTGTCTGGGAAGCTCCTTATTTCTCCTTCTATCTTGAATGGGAGCCTTGCTGGATAGAGTATTCTTGGTTGCAGGCCTTTGTTTACCATGACTTGAAATATTTTGTGCCATTCCATTCTGGCTTGAATTGTTTCTGTTGAATACTCATTGGATAGCCTTATTGGAGTCCCTTTGTATGTTATTTGTCATTTTTCTCTTGATGCTTTTAGGATTTTCTCTTTGTCTTTGAAGTTAGTCATTTTAATAATAATGTGCCTTGGTGTTGGTCTGTTTGAGTTGATCCTCATTGGGACCTGCTGTGCTTCCTGAACTTGATTAATGTTTTCACTCATCATGTTGGGGAAATTTTCTATCATGACTTTTTTGAACAAGTTTTCCATTCCTTGTTTCTCTTCTCCTTCTGGTATCCCTATGATACAGATGTTGTTTTGTTTCATGTTGTCCTGAAGCACTCTTAAACCCTCTTCAGTCTTATTCAGCCTTTTTTTATTCTCTTGTACTGTCTTGGAGTAGTTTTCTACATTATCCTCCCACTCGCTGATCTGGTCCTCTGCTTCCTCTAGCCTACTGTTGATTCCTTTTACTGTATTCTTCAATTCAGAAATTGTATTCTTCATTTCCTCCTGGTACTTATTGATAGTTTCTTTGTCCTTTTTCATGCTGTTGTAGTTCTCATTAAGTTCCTTGCAACTTACCTGGAGTTTTTTGTAGTTCTCCTGGAGCTGTTTACAGTTTTCTTGGATGTCGCTGAGCTCACTGAGCTTCTCTATTGTCATTCTTTTGAATTCCTTATCTGATATTTCAGGTGCCTCTGCTTCCTTTTGTGGTCTTTCTGGGGATTCTTCCTTTCCTTTTGGTGATTGACTGATTTTTTCCCCCATTTTGGGTATCTATTTTTGCTTGCTTTTTATTTTTATTTTTTGTTTTTCCCTTGGGTTAACCTGCTTTGCTTCCTTGCCTTAGTTGAGCACCCTTCTGTGAGAGGAGATTCGTGGAGTTCAGTGTTGCAGTCTCCCAGATTTTCTCCACTTGCTCTTCTTGGTGTGGCCTTTATTTGGGCTTTATCTGGTTGTATTCTGGACCTGTGGGCTTTTAGCAGAAAAAACAAAAACCAAAAAACAAAACAAACAAACAAATAAACAAAAAAAAAAAAGGAAAGGGGAAATAAAAATGATAATCATAATAAGAAGAAAGGGTTTAGATGGCTGTTCACCCTTAATAATCCCTGATTGGTCCAGATGGAACCTGGACCTGAGGGCTTTTAGCAGAAAAAAACAAAAAACAAAAAAACAAAATAGGGAGAAAGTCACAAGACAAAGAGAAATCAATATTAATAAGGAAAGGGTTTAGGTGTGTGTTCACCCTTTATGATCTCTGTTTGGTCCAAGCGGAGCCAGGACCAGTGGGGTTTATCAGGAGGAAAAGAAAGAAGGGGGGGAAAAAAAGGAGAAAGTCACAAGACAAAGAGAAATCAATATTAATAAAGAAAGGGTTTAGGTGTCTGTTCACCCTTTATGATCTCTGGTCCAGGTGGAGCCAGGATCAGTGGGCTTTATCAGAGAAAAAAAGAAAGAAGGAAAAAAAAAATGGTGGGGGGAGAAAGTCACAAGACAAAGAGAAATCAATATTAATAAAGAAAGGGTTTAGGTGTCTGTTCACCCTTTATGATCTCTCATTGGTCCAGGTGGAGCCAGGACCCATGGGCTTTAACAGGAAGTAAAGAAGAAAAGAAAAAGAAAAGAAAAGAAAAGAAAAAGGGAGGGGAAAAAAAGAAAAAGGAAGAAAGAAAAGAGTAAAGAAAAGGTTTAGGTGGCTGGGGAAGGGAGGAATGTTTAGATTGGGGACTGGGAATGCATTGTAGCCAGAGAGTGAGTAGTCTTTAAATCAAGAGTAGGAGAAAGGTCTTGGGTATTTAGGTGGATTGAGATAGGAGGGGATTAAGAATATGTGAGAAGTAACTTTTGAAAAGGATATGTTGGGGATTAATAGTTCATATTGCTCTTGGTATAACTCAGATGCTTGAGATTAGTAGCAATCCATTTCCTGAGGCTGCCTCTTTTTCTTGGTCAGGTCTCTGCAGTCTACAGTCTAGCTGGTCTTGGAGTGGCAGGGCCTCTGATTGGCACAGTCAGGGCTGATTCTGAATGTCAGTCAGCAGGTAGGCTGGGCCTTCAGTAGCCTAGCTGGGTTTTAGTGCTGCTGGTATTCTGGAGCCCGCAGGGTGTCCCCTCCCACTCCTGGCAGAGGTTCCTGCCTGAGAAGAGCACCTAGCACCCCTGCAGGGCAGCTTGCAACCTTGCCAGTCCCTGAGATGACTGGCCCCACCCCCGCAGTTCCTGGAGGAGGCAGCCCCTGTTCCTCAACAGTGCCCAGCTCTGCCAAGTGAAAGCCAAACCTCCAAGCCAACCAGCTCTCCAAGGAGTCCTTTACGAGGCCTCTGTGATCTGAGGCCTTTGTCCTTGGCAATGGGCGGGTTAGTTGTCCCCACTACTTGTTCCCGGCTCACAGTTTGGAGTTTCTGTGGAGCCTGGGAGCCTCTGTGGGTGCACAGGGCTGGGCCTCCCCCATCGGAGGGGCTTCAAGCTGCTGTTTCCCCGGTGGCCCAGCAGCACCATTTTTGGCTCTCTAGCCTCCCCGGCTGGTGCACTTCCCAGCTCCCCTGCTCCTGCTCCCTGCACGACTCTTCTCCTCCACCTCTAGCCCTGTGAGGAGCTTCCTCTCCCTGTTGCCAGAGTGAGTCTCTCACACAGTCCCTCCCCTGCAGGAGTTCAAATTCCTCGTTCCCTAAGGCGTTTGCCCTTGATGCCCACACTTCGCTTCTCAGACTTCTAGTGGCCAGGGAGCCCGCAGCTGGCCTCAGTCAAATGTGCCCCTCTAGGCAGAGCCGCCACTGCCCAGAGCCAACCTCGGCCACCCAGCCAGTCAGTAGGGAACCACCTCACCTAATCTCCTGCTGGTGTCTGCTGCCTCTGGGCTGTGCTCCCCTGTGTCCAGATGCTGACTGCTCCAATTCTTAGGGACCTGAAGAGGTCTTGCACTCCCTATCTTGTCCTCTAGCCTCTCTGGTACTCGAGAACACCATCAGCACTGCTCTCTACTCTGTTGCCATCTTTCGCATTCCCAGTTTTCTTTTTTGAAGTCACAGAGAATAAGCTTTGCACCAGTAAACTAACAATGCCCTCCAAAATAACAGAGATCACAAGGACTTGGAGGAAGGATAAAGCTAGAGTCCGATGTGATCCAAAGGTTGTGTACACATAAGTGCAGGTTGTGATTTACAGAAAACATGTGAGAGTTTCAGGGAAAACATAGGTAACAGCAGGACACAATAGAGGTCAACATGCTCATTTTGCAGATGTACTGTCTGAGATCCAGAATAAAAACAAAACTTACATCTAGGTAGTGATGCCCAAGTTAAGAAACAGTGCATGCACAGCATGGAGCATGGGTAATAAATAAATTGTGTTGGAGACTGAAGTAATTTTGTCCAATCACAAAATATTGTTGGAAGGAACTCATAACCAGAGAATAACAGCAGAATGTACTTTTAATAAACCAACTGGGGTAAACTGCAACAACAATAGTATGTGTGGAAGGGTAACCAGGATATGAGAAGGCAAGACACACTATGGTATATGAAGAAGAGAAAAAGAAAACATTAAAATAAGTATATTTGTTCATTATTTTTAGTGCTTAAAATTTTTGAAAATATATGAAAACTTTGAGAAAAAATCACTTTTTCCATCTGGGAGTAACACTATTCACATTTTATTTACAATTTTCTTTTCCAACTTTATTTTATACACTGTTTTTTAAGTGAGATCATATTGCATACACAATTTTCTGTCTTTATTTTTTATGTTAAACATTATGTTATTCATGCTTCTTCTTTAATGTATTATTGTTGTATTACTTTATCCCATTTTTTCCCCAGTTGCTCTCCCTGCCCCACACTCTTTATCCCCACTGCCACAGTCAATCCACACTTGTTGTACATGGCCATGGGTCATTTATTGTAGTTCCTTGAATAAATTGTTCTCCTTTGCCTCTTTCTCCCCCTCCATCCATCCCTCTGCACACTGAAAGCCTATTCCTTATTTCCATGCCTCTGGTTCTGTTTTGCTTGTTTACTTTGTTCATTGTTTTTCTGTATTAGCAGAGATTATATGATATTTGTCTTTCATGGACTGGCTTATTTCACTAAGCATAATATTCTCCAGTTCCATCAAAAAAGGTAGGACTTCTTTCTTTCTGCTGTGTAGTATTCCATTGTGTAAATGTACCAAAGTTTTTATGATCCAATCATCCAATGATGGGCACTTAGGCTGTTTCCAGCACTTAGCTATTGTAAATAGTGCTGCTATGAACATAGGGGTGCACAGGTTCTTCTGAATTGGTGTTTCAGGATTCTTTGGGTATAATCCTAGCAGTGGAATTTCTGGGTCAAAGGGCAGTTCCATTTTCAGTTTTTTGAAGAAATTTCATACTATTTTCCACCAGTATGCATTCCCACCAACAATGTACAAGATTTTCCTTTTCTCTACATCCTCACCAGCACTTGTTTGTTGATTTGTTAGTGATTGTGATTCTGACAGGTGTGAGGTGGTATCTCATTATGGTTTTAACTTGCATGTCTCTGATGGCTATGATGTTGAGCATTCCTTCATATGCCTTTGGGCCTTTCCTATGTCCTCCTAAGAAAAGTGTCTATTTAGGTCATTTGCCCATTTTTTAATTGGGTTGTCTGTCTCCTTGGTGTTGAGTCATATTAGTTTTTTACGTATTTTTGAGATCAATCCCTTGTCTGAGGGTCATTGGTAAATATGTTTTCCCATACAGTTGGTTCTTTTTTAATTTTGCTGATGTTTTCTTTAGCTGAGCAGAAAGTGTTCAGTTTGATGTAGACCCATTTATTTATTTGTTCCTTTATTTCTGTTGTCCTTGGAGAAGTATTGGTGAAAATATTGCTGTGTGTGATATTCAGAATTTTACTGCCTATGTTTCTCTGCAGGATTTTTATGCTGGCATGGCTTATGTTTAAGTCTGTTATTCATCTTGAATTTATTCTGGTGTATGGTGTAAGTTGGTGGTCTAGCTTGCTTTAATTAATTAATTAATTAATTAATTAATTATTGCATGTCCCTATTTAGTTCTCCCAACACCACTTGTTGAAGAGGCTATTTTCACTCCATTTTATATTCCTTCTTCCTTTGTTGAATATTAATTGACCATAGAGTCTTGGGTTTATTTCTGGGCTCTCCATTCTGTTCCATTGATCTATATATCTATTCTTATGCCAGTACCAGACAATATTGATTACAGTGGTCTTGTAGCATAGTTTGATATTCAGTATTGTGATTCCTCTTACTTTGTTCTACTTTCTCAAGGTTCTGTGGCTATTAATGGTTGTTTTTGGCTCCATATAAATTTTGAAGTGCTTTTTCTATATCTGTGAAATATGTCATTGGTATTTTAATAGGGGTTGCACTGAATCTATAAATTGCTTTTGGTAGTATGAACATTTTAATGATGTTAATTCTTCCCATCCATGAACATGGTATACACTTCCATTTATTTCCATCTTCCTTATGCTCCTTTCTTTTTTTCTTTTCTTTTTTTCGATGATTTATTCATTATTTTTTAGAGAGAAGGGCAAGAGGGAGGAAGAAATAGAAAAAAATTTTCAGTGTATGGTTGCCTTTCACTTGTTTCTAGCTGGATACCTGGCTGGATATGTGGCTTGCAACCTGGTTATGTGCCCTCACAGGAAATCAAACCACGACCTTTGAGTTCACAGGCTGGTACCTATCCAATAAGCCAGCCAGAGTACTATATCTTCCTTCATTTCTTTCTTCAGTGTCCTGTAGTTTTCCAAGTACAGGACTTTTACCTCCTTAGTTAAATTTATTCCTCAGTACTCTGACAAGTGTGAGATAGTAACTTACTGTGGTTTTAATTTGAATATCTCTGATGGCTAGTGATGTTAAGCATTCTCTCATATGCCTTTGTGCCCTTTGTATGTCTTCCTCTGACAGTTGTCTGTTCAGGTCCTTTGCCCATTTTTAAATTGGGCTGTCTGTCTCCCTGGGGTTGAGTCACATAAGTTCTTTATGTATTTTGGAGATCAAACCCTTGTCTCAGGTATCATTGGCAAATGTTTCCCCATATGGTTGATTCCCTTTGAATTTTACTAGTGTTTTCTTTAGCTGAACAGAAACTTTTCAGTTTGATAGAGTCCCATTTGTTGATTTGTTCTTTTATTTCCTTTGCTCTTGGTGAAGTATCAGTAAACATAATTTTGTGTAGGATATCTAAAATATTACTGCCTATATTTTTCTCCAGGACCTTTATGGTGGCACTGCTTATGTTTAAGTCCTTTATCCATCTTGAGTTTATAGTGGTGTATGGTGTAAGTTAGTAGTCTAGCTTTATTTTTTGAATGTTGCTGTCCAGTTATCACAACACCATTTGTTGAAGAGACTGTTTCAACCCCATTTATATTCCCTCCCCCTTTGTCAAATATTAATTGACCATAGAATCCTGGGTTTATTTCTGGACTCTCTATTCAGTTCCATTGATCTATATGTGTATTCTTATGCCAATACCAGACTGTATTGATTACAGCAGCCTTCTTGTATGGTTCAATGCCTGGTATTATGATTCCTCCTACCTTGTTCCTGTTTTTTAATATTGCTGTGGTTATTCTTGACTGTTTTTATCTCCATATAAATTTTTGAAGTATTTTTTCTATCTCTGTGAAATATATCTTTGGTATTTTAATTGGATTGCATTCAATTTATAGATTGCTTTGGGTAGTATGGATATTTTAATGATGTTAATTTTTCCCATCCATGAATATGGTATACACTTCCATTTATTTGTATCCTCCTTAAGTTCTTTCTTCATTGTTCTGTGGTTTTCTGAGTACAGGTCTTTTACCTCCTTGGTTAAGTTGATTCCTAAGTACTTTACTCTTCTTGTTGCTATGGTAAATGGGATTTGTTTCCTAGTTTCTATCTCTGATGTTTCATTATTGGTATACAAAAATGCTTTTGATTTCTTTCTTTTTTAAAAGATTTTATTTATTATTTTTAGAGAGAGGAGAAAGGAGACAGGTAGAAAAGGAAAGAGACATCTGTGTATGGTTACCTTTTACCCGCCTCCAGCTACTGACGTAGCTGGAGACCTGGCTTGCAACCTGGTTGTGTGCTCTGGCTGGGAATCAAACCAGCAACTTTTGGGTTTGCATACTGGTGGCACCTTATCCACTTTGCCACCAACCAGGACTGATTTCTGAATATTGACTTTATATCCAGCTATTTTGCTAAATTTGCTTATTAGGTCAAGTAGGTTTTTGGTGGAGTCTATCAAATTTTGTATGTACACTATCAAGTCTTCTACAAATAATTACATTTTTACTTCCTCCTTTCCAATTTGGATATTTTTGATTCCTTTCTCTTCTCTGATAGCTATGGCTGGAACTTCCAAAACGACGTTGAACAGAAGTGGAGAAAGTGGACAGCCTTGTCTTATTCCTGATCTTAGGGGGAAGTTTTTAGTTTTTGCCCATTGAGCATGATGTTGGCTTCAGGTTTCTCATATATGGCCTTTGTTATGTTAAGGTATGCTTCCTCTATTCCCAGTTTGCTGGGGGTTTTATCATAAATGGTTGCTGTACTTTATCAAATATTTTTTCAGGATCTATTGATATGATTATATGGTTTTTGTCTTTCATTTTGTTGATGTGGTGTATTACATTTATTGATTTGCAAATGTTGTACCATCCTTGCATCCCTGGGATGAAACCCATTTGATCATGGTGTATGATCTTTTTAATGTATTGTTGGATCCTGTTGGCCAATGTTTTGTTGAGAATTTTAGCATCTATGTTCATCAGAGATATTGGCCTGTAGTCTTCTTTCTTAGCTGTGTCTTGTCCTGGTTTTGTTATTAGAATAATATTTGGCCTCATAGAAAGAGTTTGGGAGTCTTCCCTCTTCTTATATTTTTTGGTATAGGTTGAGAAGGATAGGAGTTAGTTCTTCTGTAAATATTTGGTAGAATCCACCTGTGTAGCCATTTGACCTGGGGCCCTTGTGCTTTGGGAGATTTTAGATTACTTCTTCAGTTTCACTAGTTGTTATTGGTCTATTCAGGCTTACTGCTTCTTCTGGATTCAGTTTTGGCAGATTATACATTTCCAGAAATGTGTCCATTTCACCTGGGTTGTCATATTTCTTGTCAGATAGTTGTTTGTAGTAATTTCTTACAATTTTTTGTATTTCTGAAATATTAGCTGTGATTTCTCCTTTGTTATTTCTAAGTTTGTTTATTTGGGTCCTCTCTGTCTTTTCTTGATTAGTCTGGTTAAAGGCTTGTCAATTTTGTTTATTTATTCAAAGAACCAGCTCCTGGATTTATTGATACTTTCAATTGTAGTTTTATTCTCTAACTTATTTAATTCTGCTCTGATCTCGATGGTTTCCTTCCTTCTACTTCCTCTGGGTTTTGTTTGTCATTGCTCCTCTAGTTCTGGCAGCTTTGTGGTTAGGTTGTTTGTATATGCTTCTTCTATCATTTTTAAGTAGGCTTGTATTTCTATACTTCCCTCTGAAGACTGTCTTTGCTGTGTCCCATTTGTTTTGGGCTGTTGTGTATTCACTGTCATTTGTTTTGAGAAACTTTTTGATTTTACCTTTGATCTCATTGTTAACCCCATTCATTGCTTAAAAGCATGTTATTCAATCTCCATGAGTTAGAGTGTTTTTTGTTTTTTTCCCTTGAGGTTAGTTTCTAGTTTCAATCCATGGTGATCTGAGAAGATGCTTGGTATGATTTCAGTTTTCCTTAATTTCTTAAGGCTTTTCTTCTGACCTACCATGTGGTCTGTTTTAGAGAATGTTCCATGTGCATTTGAAAAGAATGTGTATTTTTCTTCTTTGGTGTGAATGGTTCTGTATATATCAGTTAGATTTATTTTCTCTACAGTGTTGTTCAATCCCACAATATCCTTGGTGTTCTTTGGTTTGGAAACACCCCATTATTGATAATGGGGTATTAAAATGCCCTACTATTAGTGTTGCTGTCTATATCCTTCTTGAACTCCTCCATGATTTTCCTTATATATTTGGGAGTTTCTATTTTGGATACATATATGTTTACCAGAGTTATATCTTCTTGATGGATTGTTCCCTTAAGTATTATGAAGTGCTTTTCTTTGTCTCTTTTTATGGCCTTCATTGTGAAATCTGTTTTGTCTGATATAGGTATTACTACCCCCGCCTTTTTTTACATGTCCATGTGCTTTATATATATATACTTTCCATCCCTTCACTTTCAATCTGTGTTGATTTTTTGTTCTGAGGTCATTGTCTTGAAGACAACATATATGTGGGTCATATTTTCTTATCCATGCATCTACCCTATGTCTTTTGATTGGCACATGTAATTTATTTACATTTAAGGTTATTATTGATAGATATTCATTGCCATTTTCCCCCTTTGTACCTGTGTTCCTCTCTGTCTCTCTCTGTTTCTTCACATTTTTAAAGTAGACTCTTTAGCATTTCTTGCAATGCTGGTTTGGTAGAAATATATTCTTTTATTCTTCTTTTGTCCTTGTCCTTATTTCTCCTTGCATTTTGAATGAGAGCCTTGCTGAGTAGAGTATTCATGGTTGCAGGCCTTTGTTTTCCATCACTTGGAATGTTTTTTTTGCCATTCTCTTCTGGCTTGTATTTTTTCTCTTGAATAATCATTTGATAACCTTATTGGAGCACCCCCCCCCCTTATATGTTATTTTCTGTTTCTCTTTTAATGCTTTTAGGATTCTCTCTTTGTCTTTGAAATTTGCCATTTTAATTATGATGTGTCTTGAAGTGGGTCTGTTTGGATTCATCCTCATTGGGACCCTCTGTGCATCCTGAACTTGTGTAACATTTTCATTCATCATGTTAGGGAATTTTTTTATCATTACTTTTTTGAACAGGTTTTCCATTCCTTATTTCTCTTCTCCTTTTGGTGAAGAGAAATGATATAGATATTATTGTGTTTCATGTTGTCTTGCAGCTCTCTTAAAACCTCTTCATTCTCATTCAGCCTTTTTTTGTTTCTCTTGTACTGTCTTGGAATATTTTTCTACATTGTCCTCCAGCTCACTTTCTCTAGCCTGCTGTTGAGTCCTTCTGCTATATTCTTCACATCAGAAATTGTATTCTTCATTTTCTCCTGGCTGTTACTGATAGTTTCTATGTCCTTTTGAATTCTTGTGTAGTTCTCAGTAAGTTCCTTGTAGCTTCCCTGGGGTTCTTTGTAGTTACCCTAGAACTGTAGTTTTCTTTGAGCTAGCTGAGCTCATTGAGGTTCTCTGTCATCATTATTTTGAACCTTATATCCCATAGTTTGCTTGTCTCTGTTTCATTTATTGATCTTTCTGGGGATTCCTTCTTTCCTTTTGGTGGTTAGCTTTTTCTTTTTCTCCCCAATTTTAGGTTTCGTTGTAAACCAATTGGACTGTCATCAGCTAAGGAACTACTAGGTTGGAAGGATTTATTTATTTGTAATCCTATCAATCTGTGATTCACCACCAGGCTCAGATGAAGCTTGGGGTGACCGACTGATTCAGTTGTAAATCAATAAGTCATCTACCAAACTCAGGCCCTACTGGGCTAGACAGAGAGGTTTAACTGTAATCCAATGAATCAGCTGCCAGCTCAGGTGCATCCTGGTGGGACAGATGCAGATGTAAATCAATGAATCTGTGACCAGCTGCTAGTCTAAGAGGCTCCTGGGCTAGAATGAAAGATTCAATTGTCATCCAGTGAGCTTATGATCATCTGCTAGACCCAGGAGCTACTGGGCAGGACAAACCAACTCAGTTGTGAACCAATAAATCCATGATCAGCCACCATGCTACTGTAGGGGTCTGACTGACTGTCCCAGCTGCATAAGTCAGTTAATTTGTAATCAGCTGCCAGGCCCAGGTACTGCTTGGCATGTATGATTGTTTTAGTTGCAAACTAATGAATCTACAATTAGACACCAGCCTCACAGGTCACTGTGTAGGTCTGACTGACTGACCCAGCTGTAAATCAGATAATTTGTAATCGGCTGTCAGGCCCAGGTCCTGCTGGGTGAGAAATACCTCTTCAGGTGCCAACTATTCTATTTATGCTCCAACAGGACATGGTAGGAGTGGTTTATTTAGATGCAAATCAAAGAATTGTGATCAGAGCCAGGCTCAGGCACCACTGGGTGGGGAGGTTTCTTTCATTGAGTGGGGCTATGAGGACATCTTGAACAGAAGCTGCTTGGTGCAGAGCATTCCACCCAAAGTGTGGGACAATGAGTCATTATAGTGATCTGTACAGCCACTTCCCTACTCCTTTCCTCCAAGCCACCACCACAGCCTCTCCCTATGCATCTCCAGTCCACTCTGACCTCCCTCTGCTGGAGCCATGGTAGATGGATGCCAATGTATTTTTGTTGATGTCACCCTAGTAGTTCTCTGTCTCCAGCACTCTCTTAGTCTAGTAAACTCCATGGCTTTCAGCCCTTCTCAGCTGTATGCTACTCTACTCTCTGCCATGTTGCTGTAGGCTGGGAAACCCAGCTAGGGGACCAGAACCCACCCTTCTCAGGTTGACCTCCTGGCTCCATTCCTTTGGCTGCTGCCTCTGGTGGGTGCCCAACCAGCCCTTTTGAGTTTCTGTGATTCCTACCAGTCACCTTGTGATGAAGTGTCCTCTTCTGTTCTGTCCATGGTTATAGATAGGACTTCTTTCCAGCTGGTGTTCTGTAGGTAATTCCAGTTGACTTTTTCTCTAAAAAAGTAATTTCAGGTGTGACCTGGGAGGAGATTGATGTAGATCCTTTTACTCCTCTGCCATCTTGCTGGAACAATGTTTCTTCATCTTTTTAAAGCAGACCCTCTAGCATCTCTTGCAATGCTGGTTTGGTAGAGGTGTAGTCTTTTATCTTCCTTTTGTCTGGGAGACTCCTTATTTCACCTTTCATTTTGAATGGGAGCCTTGCTGGGTAGAATAGTCTTGATTGTAGGCATTTGCTTTTCATTGCTTAGAATTTTTTTTGCAATTCCATCTGCTTGAAGTGTTTCTGTTGAGAGTTAAGCTGAAAACCTGTCCTGGATGATGTGGCTAAGTGGATTTGTGCCTGCCTGTGAACCCAAAGGTTGGATTCTCTAGTCAGGGCCCATAACTAAGTTGCAAGCCAGGTCTCCAGCCAGTTCTGAGCTGGAAGCAGGTGAAAGGCAAGCATTGATTGATGCTTCTTTCCCTTTCTCTTTCCCTCCCTGCCCTTCTTCCTGAAAATAATAAATAAAATCTTTAAAAAGAAAAGTTACCTTAAAAAATAAAGAGCTAATAACCTTATCAGAACCCCTTTATATGTTATTAACTCTTTCTCTCTTGATGTTTTTAGGATTCTCCTCTTGTCTTTGAAATGTGCCATTTTAATTATGATTTGTCTTGGAGTGGACCTGTTTGGGTTCATCTTCATTGGGACCCTCTGTGCTTCCTGAAATTGTGCAACATTTTCACTCATCAAGTTAGGGAAGTTTTCATCATTACTTTTCAAACAGGTTTTCTATCCCTTGCTTCTCTTTTTGTTCTTCTGATATCCCTATTATATGGATATTTTTGTATTTCATATTGTCTTTCAGTTCTCTTAAACCCTTGTCAATTTTTTCCAGTCTTTTTCAGAGTAATAGAACAAATAATCCAAAAATTTATTTGGAATCACAGAAGACCTTCAATAGCCCTACCTGGGATCAAATTACACTACAAGGTTATAATAATCAAAACAATATGGCACTCATATAAAAATATATGTATAGATCAATGGAACAGAACAGAACATTTAGAGCTAAACCCATGTCTCATTCAATTAATCTACAAGAGGAGGCAACACTCATTGGGTAAAGATAGTCTATTCAATAACTGTTGTTAGGGAAAGTATATAAGAGAAATTAGACAACTTTTACACCATATATTAGAATAAAGTAAAAATGATTAAAGACAAATATAAGACTCAAATCTATAAATCTCCTAGAAGAAAACATAGCCATTAAACTCTCTGATATTTCTTCTAGCTGTATTTTTTTTTTTTTTTTTTTTTTTTTATGTATCTCCAGCAAGGAAAACAAAAGAAAAATAAGCAAATGGGATTATACCAAACTAAAATGCTTATATAGCAAAGGAAATCATTAACAAAACAAAAAGGACAACAAACTGAATGGGAAAAAATAGTCATTAATGGTACACTTGATATCCAAAATTTATAAAGAACTCATACAACTCAACACTGAAAAAATAAACAATAGAATTAAAATGTGGGCATAGGACCTGAATAGATACTTCCTCAAAAAGGACATGCCAATAGTTTACATGCATATGGAAACATTTCTAATCATCAGAGAAATGCAAATTAAAACAATGAGTTATCTTACACCTATCAGAATGGCTATCATCAACAAATCAACAAACAGTAAGGATTGCCAAATATCTGCAAAAGAGAGAAACTCTATGGAGTTTGCCCAAAAAATTTCAAAGTGGAATTGCCTTATAACCCAGCAATTCCACTTCTGGGTATACAAGTATGAATATAGAAATCCAAGATACTAATTCAAAGGGGTATATAAATCCCTATGTTCATTGCATTGTTATTTATAATAGCCAGCTATGTAAGCAAGTCAAGGGCCCATCAATAGCTGAGTGGGTAAAAAAGTGGTGGTATGTATATACAATGGAATATTACTTGGTCATGAAAAGAATACATTCTTACCATTTGTGACAGCATAGATGGACCTAGAGGATATTATGCTATGTGAAATAAACCAGAGAAAGACAAATAACATGATTTCACTTATATGTGGAATCTAAAGAACAAAATCAATGAACAAAATAGAAATAGGTACCTAGATAGAGAAAAGATTGATTATTGACAGAGAAGAAAGGCTGTGGGGAGCTGGGTGAAAAAGTGAAGGGATTGAAAAACACAAATTGGTAGTTACAAAATAGTCACAGGGATATAAATTATATTATAGGGTATGTAGTCAATATTATTGGAATAACTATGTATGGAGCCAGGTGGGTACTTGGAATATCTTATTTTGTAGAATATATGATTGTCTAAGCATTATGATGTACACCTAAACTAATACAAAATAATAATATAAACTTTAATTGAAGAATAATGGAAAATAATGCAAATCAAAATTTTTATTTATTTTATTTTTAAATACATTTTATTCATTATTCTATTATAGTTGCCCCAATTTTCTCCCTTTACCCCACTCCACTCAGTATCCCCATTCCCTCCAGCAATGCCCCCTTAGTTCATGTCTGTGTGTCATGAATATAAGTTCTTTGGCTTCTCCATTTCTTCTATTATTCTTAATATGCCCTGGTCTATTCTGTAACCACCAATGTGTACTTTTTTTTTTACATTCAGACAATTCACCATTTAATTACTGCCATCAGTCAGCCTCTCAAATATTATTAATACAAATTTTTCTTTTCATTATTTCCAAATGCTCATATTAGTTCATTTGTTTAAAAAATTACTTTTTAAGTAATACCAATTGCACATGAAATTGTGCAAACACATGCACAAATACATTTACACATAATATATTTATAACTATTACACTTGAAAAAATATTTCTACTCCTATGGCAATGTCTAATAACATAATTAATTATCTTCAAAAATTTCTATTAGAAATATTTTGGTTTACTTTCTTTCATTTCTTGTCCCTGAAAAAAATCTTATCTCATAATTATCCTTCCCAGGTCCTACCTACATTTGCTTGGTTATAGGCAGACTTATCCTGATATATATATATATATATATATATATATATATATATATATAAACTCTGTTTTTATTCCCAAAAGATTTAACCTTATTTATTCTTTAAATCTGCAGTGTTCATTATGGTAGCCACTTAAAATGTGGCTAGTTAAAATTGCAATATACTGTAAAATACCTACTGGATTTTGAAGAGTTAATACAAAAAATTTAAATATGTCAATAGCTTATATGATTATTACATGTTGAATGATAAAATTTTAGATATATTGTAGTAAATTAAGCATTTTGGTTTTTTACTTTAAAACTTATTTTACTTTGGAATTCTATTTTTGTGAAATATATCACAGAAATTATGTATTGCTATGCCAAATCCATAGTAAAACCCATAGTAAAAAATGAATTTGGCCCTGGCTGGTAGCACAGTGGTCAAGGCACCAGCCTGCGAACCCAAAGGTCGCAGGTTCGATTCCCCAGCCAGGGCACACAACTAGGTTGCAAACCAGGTCTCCAGTCAGGTATGTGGCTGGAGGCAGGTAAAAGGCAACCATACATTGATGTTTCTCTCCCTCTCTGCCTCTCTCCCTTCCCCTCTTTCTAAAAATAATGAAATAACATCTTTAAAAAATATATTTAAAAAAATGAATTTGGTTTCTGAGTCAGATACCACTCCCTCCAATAATACAGCTCAACTTTATTTTAAGCTACTGGAACTACAACTTATTATTTTTGTAGTTTTCCATCTTAGATAGTACATTGATTTTTTTTTCCATGCAGATGTGTTATTTCTTTCAGTACTCTGTTTCTCCTCTACATATATTTTACTAGTTGAAGTCTTCAGAAATAATGGCACTTGTAGTGTTCAGCTGGTCCCCACAGAGTAGAAATTATGATAACTACTAATCTGAGGTAAAATAAACCCTAGGATTTAAATAATTTTATAGAATAGCATTCTAGCTATTTTTTGAACTTGTGGGTGACTTCCTATGTGGTCTTAAACTAACCACTGAACTATTTAAGTGTCTGTTAAATTAGAGATTAAGTACGTTCACATTTGAATAATGTGGTTTACTATAGCATCCCTAGCATCCCCAGTTTGGGGGTCTCATTGCTAAAATTATCTATTTCCACTGTCTATTTGAAAGGAATCTCATCTAGTTTAAATTCTAAGATGCAAATATATATTACCTATGTACATGAATCATCTAGATTAGTAGTTGGTAATTCCATCCCAAATTACTCTTTACTCTCAGCATATTTTCTAACCTAAATAATGACTAATGCCTCAATTTACCAACTACCAGTTGGTTGATATTTAAAACAGAAATTGCTAATAAAATCTATGTATTATATACCCACAAACAAGCACAAATTTTGTACCAGTAAATAAGAAAGGTAGCAAGTATTCTATGTAATATACATCCACATTTTCTTACCATTTTCCCCCTTTAACTATACATTTTATTTATCTAAGAGTTATTGAAAGTAACTTGATCTTCCCAATTTAGGAAATAATTCTAAGAAAGCTTAACCTGCAGTAGTGCAAATAAAAGAAAAATATAAAACTATACTATACATTATTTAGAAAATTCTACTTATAACAAGAGTTTAAAACATTGCTAAGTTGGTTTTTATCCATTGAACTACCCCATGTCTTTTGAATGGTGCATTTAATCTGCTTACATTTAAGGTTATTATTCATAGGTACTTACTCATTGTCATTTCCCCCTTTTGTACCTACATTCCTCTCTGTTTCTTCATCTTTTTAAAGGAGACTCTTCAGTATCTCTTGCAATGCTGGTTTGGTAGATATGTATTCTTTTAGCCTTCTTTTGTCTGGGAAACTCCTTATTTTTCATTGAAGACTTACATTTTCAATGAGAGCCTTGCTTGATAGAGTAGTCTTTGTTGTAGGCCTTTGTTTTACATTGCTTGAAATATCTTTTTGTCATTCCCTTCTTGCTTGTAGTGTTTTTGTTGAGAAATCAGTGGATAACCTTATCTGAGCCCCCTTGTTTGTTCCTAGCTGTATCTCTCTTCCTGCTTTTAGGATTCTCTCTTCATCTTTGTAATTTGCCATTTTTTAAAGATTTTTAAAATTAATTATTTGTAGAGAAGGGCAGGCAGGGTGGAATAAAGAGAGAGAAACACCAAAGTATGGTTGTTTTTTTCCTGACTCTAGCTATGGATCTGGCTGGAGATCTGGCTTTGCAACCTGGTTATGTCCCTTGACATAACCAGGGAATTGAACCAGCGACCTCTGTGGTCATAGACCAGAGCCAATCCACTGAGCGACCATCCAGGGCTAAATTTGCCATTTTAATTATAATGTGCCTTGGAGTGGACCTGTTTGGGTTCATCTTCATTGGGACCCTCTGTGCTTATTGAATTTGAGTGACATTTTATCTCTTCAAGTTAGGGAAGTTTTCTGTCATTACTTTTACAAACATGTTTTCTATCCCTTGCTCCTCTTCTTCTCCTTCTTGTATCCCTACGACATGGATATTATTATGGTTCATGTTGTCCTGCACCTCTATTAAAACCTCTTCATTCTTAAAACAAAACAAAACCTCTTCATTCTTTTTCAGTCTTTTTTCATTTTATTGCACTATCTGGGAAAAATTTCCAACATTGTTATCCAACTTGATGATCTGAGCCTTTGCTTCAGATAATCTGCAATTGATTCCTTGTATTGTGTTCTTCAATTCAGAAATTGTATTCTTCATTTCCTCCTGGTTCTTATTGATGATTTCTATGTTCTCCTAATGCTGGTGTAGTTCTCAGTAAATTCCCTGTAGCTTCCCTAGAGTTCTCTGTAGTTCCACTGGAGTTGTTTGTAGTTTTCTTTGAGCTTACTGAGCTCATTGAGCTTTTCCATATCATTATTTTGAATTTCATGACTGATAGTTTGTTTGCCTCTACTTCATTTAGCACTCTTTCTGTGGATTCCTCCTTTATTTTTGATGAGGGGTTGTTTCTTTGTCTCCCCAGTTTAGTTAAGTCTTCTGATTTATTTCTCCTTCTTAGGTTGATTTGCTTTGACTTCCTCTCTTTGTGGTATGACTTTCTGTGAAGGGAGACCTGTGGGATTTAGTGGTGCAATCTCCTTGATCTTCTGAGCCTGATGCACTTGAGATGCCCTGTATGCCATTTTTTGGGGCTGTCTGGTTGTAGTTGAGTTTTTATGTTGTGTTGCTCTATGATAGGTCCTTCCTTCTGGTTAGCTGACTGAGAGTCACTCCACCTACCAAGTCTTATATATGAGTGTATAGGTATAATTTCTTTACCTCTTGAACCTAACTGGGTAACATCAGAATGTGTCCCAGTCTGGGCCTAGGCAGCCATTTTGAAACTACAAGAGATCCACTATCTTTGTCTGTTTACCCCATTTGTTAATCCAATCATTCTGTGATCAGCTGTCAGGTACTCTTGGAGATGGCAGATTAATTCTTGGGCTGGGCTATTGTTTCTCCTCAGGCTGCCACCACTTGGAGAAGAGTTGTCTGCCTGTGGCATGGAGGATGGGTCAGCACTGGCACCTCACCATATTCTCCCTTATTTCTCTCCTCAAAGCCACTTCCCCAAAAGCATCTCTAGTCCACTCTGCCTTCTCTCTGCTGGAGACCAGGGTAAGTGGGTACCAATGCATTTTAACTCCTTGTCTTTAGTTGCATCTCTCAAGGTGGCTAAATTCATGGCTTTTTGCTTTTCACAGATGGGTACTGTTTTATTCTCAGTTTTATTGCTATAGGCTGGGAAGCACAGCTGGAAATTTAGATCTTACTCTTCTCAGATAGAACCTCTAGCTGCTGAGATGTTTCTCTTCCTTCAGCTACCACCCATGGGAAACCAGCCAATCCTAACTCATCTCTGCACTTTCTACCAGTCTTGTTGTGATGAAGTGGCCTCTTCTGTCCATGGTAATGTTTTCTCTTCAGCTGGTGTTTTGTTGGTTATTCTGGATGATTTCTCCCCAATTTAGTTGTATTACAGATTGGTCTTGGGAGGAGAATGGTGTAGCTCCACTTAATCCTCCACCATCTCTGTTCTTTCCCAACAAAGTTTTATTTATTTATTTATCATACTTTCTTCTTTTAAGTTAATTTTATTCATTAGTATTGTTGTATTACAATTGTTTCATTTTTACCCCACTGCTCTCCCCTATCCACCCTCCCTGCCCCACTCCCTCTGTCAATCCCCAGCTCATTGTCCATGTCCATGGGTCCTTCTTGCTAGCTTTTCATCTGACCTCTTCGCCTACCGACAAAGTTTTAAAAGCATCATATCCCCAGATGAAGTAGGATTTATGCAATAAGGCAAGAAGATTTAATAATAATTATTTGATTAATTTTGTTAATTGTGTTACTCAGTCAATAGACAAAAATCATATGATCTAAATTGATACTGAGAAGGCACTTGGTTAAATTTATAGTTAATTTTTTGTGAAATTTTACATAGGAATATAAGAATACACCTGTAGTATAGTAAAGAATATATATCTTAAACACATATCTAATTTAAAAATTAATAATAAAATATTAAAGATGCTAACATTAAATCACTATAAAGGGGTTTATTTACCACACTTTGATTTGACAACAAACCCAAATAAAATTACAAGTACTGGAAAGAGAAGACAAATGTATTTTTACTTTCAGATGGTTGTCAACATAGAAAATGTAATGGAACAATGTGAAAACAAACAAGAAATTAGCATGAGTAAGACAGGTAAATAAGATGAATAGTTATATTTTTGTTTTAGGTCTTTTGAGGAAAAGAAATAGCCTCCAGTTACTTCAGCTCCAGAGTATTTTTGAAGCTACATTCATCTATATTGAAGAGTAGCCACTCCTTACCACAATAGTGCTTTGTTCAGTGACTAGAATAAAAGTCACTCTACTGACTCAAAGTCTCTTCAAATGTTACCACCTCATAGGTTGTTGGCCCCTCTATAGATTTTTCTCTAGTTCCTTGATCAGTGAGTAATGAGTGGAGAGGACATAGTCTTATTTGCAATAGTTAAAGAAAAGAAAAAAACATATAGAATACCAAGGTGAAAACTTAAGATACATGAATGGAGTATACTTGAAATTTAAATCTAGAGAAACATATTTTATTATGCATAAAGAACTCTTATCTGAAGAAAAGAAATAGTGAAAAATGTAGAAAATATTTTGAATATAACAATGTAAATAATTATATTCTTTGGAGCTAATTGTTTTTTTACTATGAGATCTGAAAATGATAATAAGCTTACACATTGTGCCAAGCCAGTAATAGCCACTCCATAAAGCCACATGGGTGGTAAGAAGTGGGGTAGATATACTTTACTGTGGGCAAATGAAAAAAATAAATTTAGAGAAAGTCATCAAAACTTGACTCATAAAATAATAAATGCCAAACTATCAGCTATAAACTAGAGAAAAAAATGTTAAGAAACATGAACTTTTTCCTAATTCACTAACTGTATTGAAACCACATGCAAAGGTCAGCACAATGCTGGGTATCATTGGGAAGGGCACAAGACATAAATAGAAAGCACACATTCACTGAAGAGACATTTGGAAAATATCTAGTGAACATATACACTATGCAAGGATGCCCTCAAAAGAGACAAGCCACTGGAGAAACAAAGTGTAATAAAATAAGTAAAGAGCCCTTGCTGGTAACACAGTGGATAAGGTGCCAGCCTGTGAACCCAAAGGTTGCTGTTTCCATTCCCAGTCAGGGCACATAACGAGGTCTCCAGCCAGGTCTCCAGCCAGATCTCCAGCTGGGTCTCCAGCCAGGTCTCCAGCCAGGTCCGTGGCTGGAGGTAGGTGAAAGGCAACCATACATTGATGTTTCTCTCCCTCTCTGCTTCTCTCCCTGTCCTTCTCTCTGGAAATAATAAATAAAATATTTTTTTAAAAAGTAAGTAAGTAAAGGACATCTATGGTTATGAGAAGAGACCAAAACCAATAGAACTAGTCAACAAGAAAGTCAGTATATAAAATAAATATGTTATATAATCTATGTGAAGGTAGTAAGTGCTTAACAGAATAATAAGCAAGGAAAGGGAAAGGTGTGAGGGAAAGAAAGGGTATTAAGAAATTGAATTTGGGTAATTCTTTTAAAAAGAGAATCAAAAGGATATGCTGATGTTTTTGATATAGGACATGAAAGAAGAGAGGCATCAAAGATGACTAAACATTTTGGCCAAAGCAATTGGAGAATGAGGCTGCAGTTTACTGAGATGGGGAGATCTAAGGAAGGAGCAGGTTTGAAAATGTATCATGAGTTTACTTTGGGGCATGATAAGTTTGAAATATCATTATATAATCAAAGAAGATATCAAGTAGGTATTTGAATATGTGTATAATTCAAAGGAGAAGTCTGGACTAGACATATACATTTTGGAGTAATTGGCAAAAAAGTGAGATAATCAAGAATTGAGTTATGTACGTAGAAGAGCAAAAATCTTAGCCCTTCAAAATGATATCAGAAGATAAGGAAGAATTGACAAAGGAGGTGGGGAAGAAGAGGTTGGAGAAGGATGAGAAAAAGCAGGCAAATAGTGCATCTGGAAGCCAAGCAAAGGTAGAAAGTTTCAAGAAGGAGAGAGTTGGCCCTGTCTGGGTAGTTCAGTGGTTAGAGCATCTTATCAATTTGCCATGGTTGCAGGTTTGATCTCTACTTAGAGCACATACAAGAAGCAACTAATGAATACATAAATATCTACGTCTGTCTGCTGTGTCTCTCTCTTCTAGTCTTCCTTCCTCCCCCTCTATCTCTCTCAAGCTCCTTCTTTCTCTTTCTCAAATCAATAAATTTAAAAAAAAATTAAAGAGTCCTCAACTAAGTCAAATTCTGCTTATAGATCACCTGAGATGAGAATGAGAGAGGACAATTGATTGGATTAAACACAGTAGAAGTCATTTTCATCTTGATAAGAGAAGTTTCAAAGGAGTGGTTGAGGTGACAGCCCAACTGAACAGGGTTTAAAGGAGAATTGCAGAAGAAAAATTAGAAATAAGAGACAAGCCTTTCAAGGAGTTTCTCAGAGAAAAAGGGCAACAGATGGAGTGTGAGGTCAAGAGAGCATTTTCTTTAAGGTGTACAGAAATAACAACCACTTTGCATGATTTGGAATAGTCTAAGAGGAAGACTGTTGATGCTGAAAGAAGAAAAGGCTGGATAAATGTCTTTGTGTAAGAGAGAGAGCAGTACCTAATGCACAAATAGAGAGGATAGTCTAATCCAGGGTCATGGACAGTTCTTTCAGGGAAACAGGAGGAAAATGAAGAATAAGGTTACAAATATTGTAGAAGAGCAGATGCAGAGGCTTTTGTAGTTAGAAGTTATATCCTCATTGCTTCAGTTTTCCTCATAAAGCAGAGGGCAAGGTTGTCAATGGAAAGTGAGCATGGAGAAAGAGGAGTAAGAAGTTTGCAGGGAGTATACAAAATAGTAGTCTAATAGGTGGGAGATTAAGTTTACTTGGGAGCAGGGCTTGGTAGTAAGGGAGAGTTAAGGCTTTACATGAGGTTCATGGTCATGAATTACAAATGGTACCAGTTACCATGGCTGTGTATATTCATTCTGCACAGAACACTCCAATGTCTTCATTGTCTTTAGAGAACTATTAAAGGTGCATATGTCCAACAAAGGTCTTTAAGACCTTTCTGGGGCCATCTCTTTCCACACATGGGCTCTTGATCCTCACACGCTCACACTTTATTTTCCTAGCTATTTCTCCAATTACTGCTACTGTGGTACTTTGATCACCCTCTATCTCAACTGTTTCTTCTTCAATATTTAGTTCCTACATTGTCTCAATTGGGCAGGGAGTATTCTCTCAAAAGACTTTTATGGATTAAATGTCCCTCAGGTAATTTAATAATTGTTTCATCTGAACATTTTTCATATAAGGACCTTATGATGTAAGTACTATCATCTTCCTCCTCCTTTTCTTAATGGTTGAAAAGGAGGAGGTATGGAGGCATTGAGTAAATTCATAGGCTCCCATGAATAGTAAAGGTCAAGATTGGGAGTTGAATGGCAATAAATCAGACCCAGAGTTTGTTTTCTTAAAGCTACGTTATGCCATTTGTTTTAGGTCAGATAAAGGTGATGCCATTGCAGCAAAAGGAAACTAAACCAGCTGAACCTATAATTTATAGCTAATGCAGATCATCTCCAAAAATATATTGAATATCATGTTTGTTGTAAGAGTAAATACACCACCAGTAAATTTGAATTTTTCTTTTATGTTTCTTTTGAGATTGTGTTATGTTCCCTATAGGTAATTGAACCCATGGGATTATAGTGTGCTTTGATATAGCTCTATATAGAAGTGAGAATTTTGTTAACATTCTATTTGTCCAGTCATTGATAAATAGACTTGTTTATTCGCTTATATGTTTTGATTAAGAAATAAGCATTCAAATTAAATAGTGAATTCTGAATAGTTCTTCATGAAAATTAATGGGAAATGGATGGTTAAAATTCTTCTGGAAGTTGCTACCTACTTTTCTAATGTTTTTAAGGACAAATAAAATTCTCTCATAGTTAGTTAAAATCAAAAGTGCAGTTTGGAAAAGACAGCATACTTGACACTAGTACTTAAAGCATTTACTTGTTGGAAAGGAATAAGTGTTTCTTGAGATGTCCAACAGCATGTCTGATGTAGTGAATATAAACTATCTGGTTTCTTTAGGCAACTTCTACTTAATGTATTGTCTAATAGTATGTAGCTCTGTTTGCCCAGCCCCTGTATATTCATCCTAGCCAAAACTATATATAGTATTAACTTGCTGTTCACAGCTTTGTCCTATTAGTATATTCACTTACAGAACTATCTTGCCTTCCCAGAGGTCACAAGTTTGACAGTGAGTGTGTGCCTCTAAAGTTATTGGGATCCCTTTCATGTGAAAGTAGAGGACTCAAGGGGCTAAATTTTAATTTAAGCCACTAGAAAGAGAAGAAAGAGCAAGATGCATGGATCAATGTGCTTTCTGTGTGAGGTAGGTGAAGGCCAATACAGTCTGTTTGTAGATGCTACTTATCATTTATTTACTCCTTGCCCCATTTTGGGCAGAGCACTTTACATATTTTATTTCCATTTTTTCTTTATATCAACATTGAACCTCAGAGATTTTATTTAAGATTTTCATTTGTCTATATTGAGAGCAAATATGTCCCAACATTTTGCTCTGAACTTGAATGGATATAAACCTCAGTAAAAAGCATTCCCCACTTCACGAAACTGCCAGTCTAGAAGGGGTGCAAAGAGAGTGTCACTGAACAATGGATGAGGTTTGTCCAGAGGTATCCAGCCATATAATATGAAAAACAGAGACATCTATTGAAAAAGATACAGCATACAAAACAAAACAAAACAAAAAGACAGCATTGTACATAGAACAATGATGCCTCACTTTCCTTCAAAATAGGCGCCTTGGGACCTCACACAGTTCTCCTGGTCATCGTTAGCTGCCCCATCATATTTCCTGAATCTCATCAATGGTCTGAAATGTCTTCCCTTTCAAAAGTGAGTTTAGTTTGGGGAAAAGCCAGAAGTCACAAGGCACTGAATCTGGGTTGTGGGCAGGGGGATGAGTTAGCTGGGTGACTTGATACATCCCTAAAAAGCTCTATGTTAGATGTGATGCATGAGGGGGCACATTGTTGTGATGAAGCTGCCAATCATCCATTGCCCAAAGCTTTGGCTTCTGAATCATCTGAATAGTTTCTGTGGAGGAATGTTAAAGCTTAATGCAAAATTTGATGCAGATTTGTTGCTGTAGTCAGTAATTTTGAGTGTGATGGCCACGCAGTACACATGCTCAGTCAACATTATTTACTGCACCCACTGGCTAGTACAGTGAAGTCATCATTGTTCATGCATGCACATTCCAGTCCACTCTCCTTGACTGCTAGGTTACATCAATGTCACAGAAGCCTTTTTCATTATAGTAACAATGGTTGGACATTTTCTGGACAGACCTCTTAGGTCTACAAAGTGAAAAACCTGGGTGAAATGAATGAATTCCTATAAACATACAATTTTCCAAAATTGCATATTCAATTCAAAAATTGAATACCTGGATACCAATTACAACTAATGAAATTGAAGCAGTAATTAAAGAGTCCCAGCAAACAAAAGTCCTAAACTGAATGGCATCACAGGCAAACTTTGCTAAATAATCAAAGAAGAACTAACACTTTCCTCAACGTTAGAAAAAAAATTGCGGAGGAGGGAAGATGTACAAACTCATTTTACAGAGCCAGCATTATCCTCACTCTAAAACCAGATAAAGACACTACAAAGAAATAAAAATATAGATCAATATCCCTGGTGAACAAAGATGCTAAACTCCTCAACAAACTGGATCTAACAATACATTAAAAATTATGTATTTTTACCAACGATGTATTTGTACCATGATGAATTGCAATTTATTCTTGGGTGCAAGGTGGGTACAATATTTGCAAGTTATTTAATAAACAAAACATAAAACTGTATGATCATACCAATCAATGCAGAAAAAGCATTTAATAAAACCAAGCACCTATTAATGATAAGAAATCTTAGAAAAGTGGAAAAGAGGGAACCCACCTTAACATATTAAAGGTCATATGTGAAAAACCCACAGCCAACATCACACAGAATAGACAAAAACTAAAATCTTTTCCCTTAAGATCAGGGACAAGAAACGGATAATTGCTTTCATTACTCTTATTCAACACAGTATTAGAAGGCTCAGCCAAAGCAACGAGATAAGAATTTAAAATAAAGGCATCCAAACTATAAGTGGGAAAGTAAAACTGTCATTATTTGCAGGTAACATGAATTGTATATAGAAAACCCTAAAGACTCCAACAAAAACTCTTAGATATAATAAATGAAAATGGCAAACCAGCAGGATACAAAATCAATATTCAGAAATTGGTTGCATTTTTTTTTGTTTTTACTTTTCTTTTTATTTATTTATGTATTTTTTAAATTTTATTGTTGTTGTATTACATCCATCCCCCTTTTGCTCTCCTCTGTCCCCCTCCCCACCCACCCATTCCCCGCAAAGTCAATCCCACCTATTGTCCATGTCCATGGTTCCTTTATACTAGGTTCTTGTCTAAGCTGCTCCCCTTTCTTGCCTCAGCCTCGCCCCTCCCCCCAACCCCTTTCCCCCTGACCACTGAAAGCCTATTCCTTGTATTCATATACTTGGTTCTGTTTCGCTTGTTGTTAGTTTTGCTCATTATTGTCCCGTTATGGGTGAGATCATATGATATTTGTCCTTTAATAGCTGGCTTACTTCACTAAGCATAATACTCTCCAGTTCCATCCATGTTGTTGCAAAGGGTACAAGTTCCTTCTTTCTTTCTGCTATATAGAATTCCATTGGGTAAATGTAGAAAGATTTTGGATCCAATCATCCACTGATGGGGACTTAGGCTGTTTCCAGCACTCAGCTATTGTAAATAGTGCCACTATGAACATAGGTGTGCGTAGGTTCTTATGAATTGGTGTTTCAGGATTCTTTGGATATAGTCCAAGTAGTGGAATTGCTGGATCAAAAGGTAGTTCCATTTTTATTTTTTAAGGAAACCCCATACTGTTTTCCACAGTGGCTGCACCAGCCTACATTCCCACCAACAGTGTATGAAGGTTCCCTTTGCCCCGCATCCTCGCCAACACTTGTTGTTTGTTGATTTGCTGATGATTGCCATTCTGACAGGTGTGAGGTGGTATCTTATTGCGGTTTTAATTTGCATCTCTCTGATGACTAGCGATGTTGAGCATTCTTTCATATGCCTCTGGACCCTTTGTATATCTTCCTCAGTGAGCTGTCTTTTCAGGTCCTTTGCCCATTTTTTAATTGGGCTGTCTGTCTCCCTGGTGTTGGGTCACATTACTTCTTTATATAATTTGGAGATCAGACCCTTGTCTGAGGTATCATTGGCAATTATGTTTTCCCATACAGTTGGTTCCCTTTGAATTTTGCTGATATTTTCTTTAGCTGAACAGAAACTTTTCAATTTGATATAGTCCCTTTTGTTGATTCGTTCTTTTATTTCCTTTGCCCTTGGTAAGTAGCAGTTAACATATTTTTGCATAGGATATCCAAAAGTTTACTACCTATATTTTTATCGAGGACCTTTATAGTGGCACTGCTTATGTTTAAATCCTCTATCCATCTTGAGTTTGTTCTGATGTATGGTGTAAGTTGGTGGTCTAGTTTTATCTTTTTGCATGTTGCTGTCCAGTTATCCCAACACCATTTGTTGAAGACACTGTTTTTACTCCATTTGATTTTCCTTCCCCCTTTGTCAAATATTAGTTAGCCATAGAGTCCTGGGTTAATTTCTGGGCTCTCTATTCTGGTCCATTGATCAATATGTCTATTCTTATGCCAGTACCATGCTGTTTTGATGACAGTAGCCTTGCAGTATTGTTTGAAGTCCGGTATTGTGATTCCTCCTACCTTGTTCTTCTCTCAAGATTGTGGTGGCTCTTCATGGGCATTTTTGGCTCCATATAAATTTTTGAAGTATTTTTTCTATTTCTTTGAAGTCTGTCATTGGTATTTTAATTGGGATTGCATTGAATATGTAGATTGCTTTGGGTAGTATGGACATTTCAATGATGTTAATTATTCCCATCCACGAAATTGGTATATGATTCCATTTATTTGTGTCTCTCTTGATTACTTTCTTCATTGTTCTGTAGTTTTCTGAGTACAGGTCTTTGACCTCCTTAGTTAAGTTGATTCCTAGGTACTTTATTTTTCTTGTTGCTATGGTAAATGAGATTTGTTTTTTCACTTCTATTTCTGTTGTTTCATTATTGGTATACAAAAATGCTTTTGATATCTGGATATTGACTTTACACCCAGCTATTTTGCTGAATTTCCTAATTAGGTTGAGTAAATTTTTGGTGGAGCCATTCGGGTTTTCTATGTACACTATCATATCATCTGCAAATAATGACAGTTTGACTTCCTCCTTTCCAATTTGGATATCTTTGATTCCTTTTTCTTCTCTGATGGCTATAGCCAGAACTTCGAAGACAATGTTGAATAGAAGTGGAGAAAGTGGACAGCCTTGTCTCATTCCTGATGTTAGAGGGAAAGCTTTCAGTTTTTGTCCATTAAGTATGATGTTGGCTTCAGGTTTCTCATAGATGGCCTTTATGATGTTGAGGTATGCTCCCTCTATTCCCATTTTGCTGAGGGATTTTATCATAAATGGTTGCTGCACTTTATGAAATGCTTTTTCAGCATCTATTGATATGATCATATGGTTTTTGTCTTTTAATTTGTTGATGTGGTGTATTACATTGATTGATTTACGAATGTTGTACCATCCTTGCATCCCTGGGATGAAGCCCACTTGATCATGGTGTATGATCTTTGTAATATACTGCTGAATCCGATTGGCCAATATTTTGTTGAGAATTTTAGCATCTATGTTCATTAGAGATATTGGCCTGTAGCTTTCTTTCTTTGTTGTATCTTGCCCTGGTTTTGGGATTAGAATAATATTGGCCTCATAGAACGAGTTTGGGAGTCTTCCCTCTTCCTGAATTTTTTGGTAGAATTTGAGGAGGATAGGAGTTAGTTCTTCTTGAAATGTTTGGTAAAATTCACCTGTGTAGCCATCTGGTCCAGGGCTTTTGTGCTTTGGGAGATTTTGGATAACTTCTTTAATTTCACTAGTTGTTATTGGCCTATTCAGGCATTCTGCTTCTACTGGGTTCAGTTTTGGTAGATTATACCTTTCCAGAAATGTGTCCATTTCATCCAGGTTGTTATATTTTTTTGTCATATAGTTGTTTGTAGTAATTTCTTACAATCTTTTGTATTTCTGAGGTATCAGTTGTGATTTCCCCTCTTTCAGTTCTGATTCTGTTTATTTGGGTCCTCTCTCTCTTTTTCTTGATGAGTCTGGATAAAAGCTTGTCAATTTTGTTTATTTTTTCAAACAACCAGCTCCTGGACCTGTTGATTCTTCGAATTGTAGTTTGAATCTCTGAGTTATTTAGTTCTGCTCTGATCTTGATGATTTCCTTCCTTTTACTTGCTCTGGGCTTTGTTTGTTGTTGCTCCTCTAGTTCTTGCAGCTTTGTGGTTAGGTCATTTTTTAAACTTCTTGTAACCTTTTCTGGAAGGCCTGTATTGCTATAAATTTCCCCCTGAGAACTGCCTTTGCTGTATCCCATAGGTTTTGGGCTGTTGTGTGTTCATTGTCATTTGTTTCCAGGAACTTTTTGATTTCATCTTTGATCTCATGCTGAAAAGCATATTATTCAGTCTCCATGAATTAGAGAATTTTTGGGTTTTTCTCTTGAGATTGGTTTCTAGTTTCAAGCCATTGTGATCTGAGAAGATACTTTGTATGATTTCAATTTTCCTGTATTTGTGGAGGCTTGTCTTGTGACATACCATGTCATCTATCTTGAAGAATGATCCATGTGCATTTGAAATGAATGTGTATTTTGCTTCTTTGGGTTAAAAGACTGTATACATCATTTAGGCCCATTTCCTGTAGAGTGGTGTTCAATGCCACAACATCTCTGGGGATTTTTTGTTTGGAAGATCTGTCCATTGTTGATAGTGGGGTATTAAAATCCCCGACTGTTAATGTGTTGCTGTCTATGTCTTTCTTAAAGTCTTCCAAGATTTTCCTTATATATTTCGGAGCTCCTATGTTGGCTACATATATTTTCATCAGAGTTATTTCTTCTTGATGGATCGTTCCCTTAAGTATTATGAAATGTCAATCTTTGTCCCTTTTTATGTCCTTCATTGTAAAATCTATTTTATCTGAAATCAGTATTGCTACTCCAGCTTTTTTTTCATGTCCATTTGCTTGATATATAGTTTTCCATCCCTTCACTCCCAATCTGTGTCAATCTTTTGTTCTGAGGTCAGTCTCTTGAACACAGCATATATGTGGGTCATGTTGTTTTATCCATTCGGCTACCCTAAGTCTTTTGATTGGTGCATTTAATCCATTTACATTTAAGGTTATTATTGATTGATACCTATTCATCGCCATTTCCTCCCTTTGTGTCTATATTCCTCTTTGGCTTTCTCTGTTTCTTCATTTTATTTGTTTACTTCTTTTTATAGCAGACCCTTTAGCATTTCTTGCAATGCTGGTTTGGTAGAGATATATTCTTTTAGTCTTTTTTTTTTTCTGTCTGGGAAGCTCCTTATTTCTCCTTCTATCTTGAATGAGAGCCTTGCTGGGTAGAGTATTCTTGGTTGCAGGCCTTTGTTTATCATTGCTTGAAATACTTTTTGCCATTCTCTTCTGGCTTGAATTTTTTCTGTTGAACAATCATTTGATAGCCTTATTGGAGCCCCTTTGTATGTTATTTATCTTTTCTCTCTTGATGCTTTTAGGATTCTCTCTTTGTCTTTGAAATTTGCCATTTTAATAATAATGTTCCTTGGTGTTGATCTGTTTTGGTTGATCCTCATTGGGACCCTCTGTGCTTCCTGGACTGGATTAATGTTTTCACTCATCATGTTACGGAAATTTTCTACATGACTTTTTAAAATATGTTTTCCATTCCTTTTTTCCCTTCTCCTTATCCCTATGATACGGATGTTGTTACATTTTATGTTGTCCTGCAGCTCTCTTAACCCCTCTTCAGTCTTGTTCAGCCTTTTTTTATTCTCTTGTACTGTCTTGGAGTATTTGTCTACATTATCCTTCAACTTGCTGATCCGGTCCTTTGCTTCCTCTAGCCTTCTGTTGATTCCTTCTACTGTAGTCTTCAATTCAGAAATTGTATTCTTCATTTCCTCCTGATACTTATTGATAATTTCCATGTCCTTTTTCATGCTGTTGTAGTTCTCAGTAAGTTCCTTGTATTATCCCTGGAGTTCTTCGTAATTTCCCTGGAGTTCTTTGTTTTTTCCCTGGAGTTCTTTGTAGTTCTCCTGGAGTTGTTTACAGTTTTCTTTGATGTGGCTGAGCTCACTGAGCTTCACTATCATCATTCTTTTGAATTCCTTATCTGATATTCCAGGTGCCTCTGTTTCATTTTGTGTTCTTTCTGGGGATTCTTCCTTTCCTTTTCGTGATGGACTGATTCTTTTTTCCCCCATTTAGGGTGTTTGTTCTTGCTTGCTTTTTATTTATTTATTTATTTTTGTTCTTTCCTTGGGTTAACCTGCTTTGCTTCCTTGCTTTATTTGAGCACCCTTCTGTGATAGGAGATTTGTGGAGTTCAATGTTGCTGTCTCCCAGATTTTCTCTACTTGCTGTTCTTGGTGTGTCCTTTATTTGGGCTGTCTGGTTGTATTCTGGGCCTGTGGGCTTTTAGCAGAAAAAACAAACAAACAAACAAAAAACCAAAAACAAAAAACCAAACCAAACTGAACAAAACAAAAAATAAATGCAAACGGAAAAAAGAAATAAAAACAGTAATAAGAATAGGAAGAAAGGGTTTAGATGGCTGTTCACCCTTAATAATCCCTGACTGGTCCAGATGGAGCTGGACTTGAGGGCTTTTAGCAGAGATAAAAAAGAAAGAACAAAAGGGAGATCCTTTCTGGTCTCTGTTTGGTCCAGGTGGAGCCAGGACCAGTGTGTTTTATTAGGGAGAAAATAAAGGAGAAAGAAAGAAAGAGAAAAAAAAGGGGGGGTGTAGAAAGTCACAAGACAAAGAGAAATCAATATTAATAAAGAAGATTTTTTAGGTGTCTGTTCCCCCTTTATGATTTCTGATTAGTCCAGATGGAGCCAGAACCTGTGGGCTTTACCAGGAAGAAAAGGAAAAAAAAAAAAAAAAAAAAGAGGAAGGAAGTAAAGAATAAAGAAAGGGTTTAGGTGGCTGGGGAAGGGAGGAATACTTAGATTGAGGACTGGGAATATGTAATAGCCCCAGAGTGAGTAGACTTTAATTCGAGAGTAGGGGGAGGGTCTTGGGTATTTAGGTGGTTTGAGGTATGGGGTGGATTAAGAATATGTGAGAAGTAACTTTTGCAAAGGATATGTTTGGGATTAATAATTCATATTGCTCTTGACATAACTCAGGTGCTTGAGATTAGCAGCAATCCCTTTTCTGAGGCTCCCTCTTTTTCTTGGTCAGGACTTTACAGTCTATAGTCTATATTCTAGCCATTCTTGGCTTGTGGCAGGACCTCTGATTGTCACAGTCAGGGCTGATTCTCAGTGTCTGCCCCCTGGTAGGCTGGGCCTTCCCCAGCCTGGCTGGGTTTTAGGGCTGCTGGTATTCTGGAGCCCTCAGGGTGCCCCCTCCCACTCCTGGTGGAGGTTCCTGCCAGGGAAGAGCACCCAGCACCCCTGCAGGGCAGCCAGCAACTTTGCGGGTCCCTGTGATGACTGGCCCTGCCTCCGCAGTTCTGGGAGGAGGACGCCCCTGTCGGTCAACACTGTCAGGGGTCCACCTACACTGTCCCGCCCTTCCGGGGTGGCACCAATCCTCCAAGCCAACCAGCTCTCCGAGAAGTCCTTTAAGCAGCCTCTGTGATGAGCCCCTCCCAGGCATGGGCTGTGCGGCCTTTGTCTCTGGCAATGGCGGGTCAGTTGCCCCTGCTACTAGTTCCGGGCTTGGGGGCTCACTGTTTGGAGTTTCCGCTGAGCCTGGGGCCTGTGTGGTTGCACAGGGCTGGGTCCCCCACCCCTGACAGGGGCTTCTAGCTGCTGTTTTCCTGGTGGCCCAGCAGTACCTTTTTTGGCCCTCTCGCAGCCCTGGTCGGTGCACTTCCCAGCCCCCCCACTCTGGCTTCCCACAGGACTCTTCTCCTCCGCCTCTAACCCCAGGAGGAGCCTCCACTCCCTGTTACTGGAGTGAGTCTCTCCCACAGTCCCTCTCCAGCAAGAGTTCAATTCCGTGTTCCCTAAGGAGTTTGCCCTCACCACCCACTCTTCACTGTTTAGACTTCCAGTCACGAGGGAGCCTGGAGCTGGCCTCAGTCAAACACGCCCCTCTGGGCAGAGCTGCCACTGCCCAGAGCCGACCTTGGCCCGCCAGCCAGTTGGTTGGGAATGCCTCACATACTGTCCTGCTGGCCTCTGCCTCTGGGCTGTGCTCCCCTGTGTCCAGATGGTGCCTGCTCCAATTCCTAGGGTCCTGAAGACATCTCACGCTCCCTATCTTGTCCTCTAGCTGTTTTGGTACTTGAGAACACCATTAGCACTGCTCTCTACTCTGTCGCCATCTTAAAACCTGGTTGCATTTTTATACACCAATAATAAACTGTCAGAAAGAGAAACTAAGAAAAAAAACCCATTTACTATTTTAACAACAAGAAAACAATGTATCTGGAAATAAATTTAGCCAAGGAGGTACTAGACCTTACCTGGAAAACTGTAAGACATTGAAGAAACAAATTGAAGAAGAAACAAGTAAGTGGAGGCATATACCATGTCAACAGATTAGAAGAGTTAACATCATTAAAATGTCCACACTAACCAAAGCAATCTGTTGAAATACCAATACACACTTCACAGATCTAGAACAAATATTCCAAAAGTTTATATATAGAGAGCCAAAAGAAGCTCAGCAATCTTGAGAAAAAAGAACAAAGTTGGAGTTATTACAATATGTAACATCAAAATATACTACAAGACCACTATAATCAAAACAGCCTCGTTGGTACTGGCATATGACCAGGCATATTGATCAATGAAACAGAACAGAGATCCTACAAATCAACCTATGCCTTTATGGTCAATTAATATTTTACAAAGAAGGCTAGAATATACAGTGGAGTAAATATGATCTCTTTACTAGTTGGTGCTGGGAAAATTGAACAAGTATATAATAAAAAATTAAATTAGACCACCAACTTACATCATGCATAATAATAACTCCAAATGAATAAAATATGTAAATGTAAATTGCGAAACTATAAAAATCCTAGAACATCTGGATGGTAGCACAGTGGATAAGGCACTGGCCTGCAAACCCAAAGGTCGCTGGTTCAATTCCCCAGCCAGGGCACATAACCAGGTTGCAAGCCAGGTCTCCAGCCAGATCCATGGCTGAATGTAGGTGAAAGGCATCCTACACAGATGTTTTTCTCCCTCTCTGCATCTCTGCCTTCCCCTCTCTCTGAAAATAATAAATCTTTAAAATTTTTATATTAAAAAATAATTAAAATCCTAGAACCAAACATAGACAATGAAACTTCAGATATCTCTAGTAGCAATATTTTTGCCAAAATATCTCCTAAGACAAGGAAAATAAAGGAAAAACATAAAATGAAACTATGTCAAACTAAAAAGCTACTTCACATTAAAAGAAACCACCAACAAAATGAAAAGGGAACTTACTATGTGGGAGAACAGATTTTCCAATGATATACATGATAATAAGTTAATTTCCAAAACATATAAAGGACTCTAACAACTCAACACCAAGAAGACAAATTATCCCCTTAAAAAAATCAGCAAAAAACCTGAATAGATACTTCTCCAAAGAGGACATATACATGGACAGCAGACATGAAAAAAATGCTCAATGTCACTAATCATTAGGAAGATGCAACTTAAAACTACAATGACATATCATCTCACATCTGTCAAAATGTCTATTATCAATAAATCAACAAACAAAATGTGCTGGCAAGGGGGTGTGGGGTAAAGGGAACCCTGGTGCATTGTTGGTGGGGTTGCAGATTGGTACAGCCATTGTGTTATATAGCAGATATTTTTGAAAAATTAAAAAATTAAATTACCTTTTGATTCTGCAATCCCACTTCTGAAACTATATCCTAAAATCCTGAAACACCAAGTTGAAAGAATATATGCACCTTTGTGTTCATAGCAGCATTATTTACAATAGCCAAGGTCTGGAAACAGCTTCAGTCCCTATCTGTAGATGAGTGAATAACAGACTGTGGTACTTTTACACAATGGAATACTATACACCTGTAAAACAGAAGGAAATCTTACTTTTGTGACAGCACTGATGAACCTGGAGATTGTTATGCCAAGTGAAATAAGCCAGCTAGAGAAAGACAAATACCATATATGTGGAATCTGATGACAAAAATAAACTAATGAACAAAATAGAAACAGAGGCATGATACATGGAAAAGGCTGACATCTTTCAGAAGGGAGGGGATTGAGAGAAGGTGAAGGGATTAGCCAATGAACATATATATATAACCCATAGAAAAAAGAGAACAGTGTGGTGATGGCAGAGGGAAGAGGGTTGGGGACTGGGTGCTGGTGGGCAAGGGGAGGAAAAATGGAGACATCTGTGATAGTGTCGGCAATAAAAATAAAGTAAAAAATAAAGTGCTGATATAAACAAGTTGATACAGGCATTTTGGAAGATAATTTTAAAAGATAGATACAATGGTTTAAATATGTTTATGATTCAGTATATTTCACTTGGGATAGTCTCTCTCTGAAAAAAATAATCCACAACTAAAAATAAGTTTAAAAAATAAAGAAGAAAGTATTTGTGAATAATGATTCAGCCTTTTGATTGCCAGCTTTCATAGTTATCAACCCTACTTTCTTCCTTACCTACCATGGCATGGCTGATTCCCTGAATGATAGAGGTAGCTGCAAATGAATTATACGTTGGAAGATCCCCTGCTCTGCAGAATTTTGCCCAGCCCAGAATGCTCTCCTAAGGAAAGTTCAGGATACTTCTCAGGTGGTTCAAAATGCAAATTAGAGTAGTGTGATGTCTAGACAATTTTCTTAGTAAGGATTTATGACAAACTCTTCAAATACTTTTAGCTAAAGTGAATTATACTGACATTTTTCTTTTCATTGTTTTCATGAGTTTTGAGTACGGAAGCATATTTGCTGGGGATAACGAAAAGCATTATCCCCAGCATAAAAAAAAAAAAAAAAAAGAAAGAAACTTTTAAAAAAATTATCTGTAGCATTTAATTATTCCCCCCCCAATTTTATTGTTGTTGTACTACATTTATCCCATTTCTCCCCATTGCTCTCTTCTGTCAGACCCTCCACATCCCCACTCCCACAGTCAATCCCATATGTTGTCCATGTCCGTAAGTCATCCATGCTAGTTCCTTGACTAAACTGTTCCCTCTCTTTGCCTCTTTCTGCTCCTTCTCTATCCCCTCTGCACACTGAAAGTCTGTTCCTTGTTTCCATGCCTCTGGTTCTATTTTGCTTGTTTGTTTTGTTCATTACTCTCCTGTGTTGGGTGAGATCATATGGTATTTATCTTTCACTGACTGGCTTATTTCACTAAGCATAATACTCCCCAATTCCATCCATGTTGTTGCAAAAGGTAGGGGTTCCTTCTTTTTTCTGCTGTGTAGCATGCCATCGTGCAAATGTACCAAAGTTTTTTGATCCATTTATCCACTGATGGGCACTTAGGCTGTTTCTGCACATGGCCATTGTAAATAGCACTGCTATAACCATAGGGGTACATAGGTTCTTTGGAATTGGTGTTTCAGGGTTCTTTGGGTATAATCCTAGCAGTGAAATTGCTGGGTCAAAAGGCAGTTCCATTTTAGTCTTTTGAGGGAATTCCATACTGTTTTCAACAAAAGCTGCACCAGTCTGCATTCCCACCAATAGTGCACCAAGGTTTCCTTTTCATCACATCCTCACCAGCATTTGTTGTTTGTCGATTTGTTCATGATGGTCATTCTGACAGGCATGAGGTGATATCACATTGTGGTTTTAATTTGCATCTCTCTGATGGCAAATTAATTCTTCTCATCCATGATGAGCATTCTTTCATATGCCTACGGGCCCTTTGTATGTCCTCCTCAGAGAAGTGTCCATTCAAGTCCTTTGCCCATTTCTTAATCGAGTTGTTTGTCTACCTGGTGTTGAGTTGTATAAGTTCTTTATATATTTTGGATATCAAACCCTTGTATGAGATATCATTGGCAAATATGTTTTCCCAAACAGTTGGTTTCCTTTCAGTTTTGCCAATGTTTTCTTTAGCTGAGCAGATACTTCAGGATGATGTAGTCCCATTTTTTTTCTTTATTTCCTTTGCCCTTGGAGAAGAATTGGTGAAAATATTGCTGTTTGTGAAATCCAAAATTTTGCTGCCTATGTTTTCCTGTAGGGTTTTTATGCTGGCACAGCTTATGTTTAAGTACTTTATGCATTTTGAGTTTATCCCACTGTATGGTGTAATTTCATAGTCTAGCTTTATTTTTGGGCATGTTCTTACCCAGTTTTCCCAACACCACTTGTTGAAGAGACTATTTTCACTGCTTTTATGCTGCTTCTCTCTTTGTCAAATATTGATGATAGACTCCTGCATTTACTTCTGGACTCTCTATTTTGTTCCATTGATCTATATGTCCATTCTTATGCCAGTACCAGACTATTTTGATTATAGTGGGCTTGTTTTATAGTTTGATATACAGCATTGTGATTCCTCCCATTTTGTTTTTCTTTCTCAACATTTCTGTGGCTATTTGTGGTTATTTTTGGCTCCATATACATTTTTGAGGTATTTTTCTATATCTTCAAAGTATATCTTTGGTATTTTAAAGATTTTTTAAAAATTATTATTTTCAGAGAGGGGAAGGGAGAAAGGCATAGAGGGAGAGGAAGATGAATATACAGTTGCCTTTTACCTGCTGCCTCCAGCCACGGACTTGGATGGAGACCTGGCTTGCAACCTGGTTATGTGCCCTGGCTGGGAAATCGAAACAGTGACTGTTGGGCTCACAGGCCAGTGCCTCATCCACTGTGCTACCAGCTAGGGCTCTATCTTTGGTATTTTAATTGGGATTGCATTGAATCTATAAATTGCTTTGGATAGTATGGACATTTTAATGATGTTAATTCTTCCCATCCATGAACATGGTGTATGCCTCTATTTATTTGTATCTTTCTTAATTTCTTTCTTTCTTTTTTTTTTTTTTTTTTTTCTTTTGTGTTTTATAGTTTTCTGAGTACAGGTCTTTTACTTCTTTGGTTAAGTTTATTCCTAAGTACTTTATTATTCTTTTTGCTATGGTAAATGGGATTTGTTTTCTAGCTTCTATCTCTGATGTTTCATTGTTGGTACACAAAAATGTCTTTGATTTCTGAATATTGACATTGCATCCAACTATTTTGCTAAATTTGCTTATTAGGTCATGTAGTATTTTCATGGAGTCTATTGGGTTTTGCATGTACACTATCTATCATATCTACAAATAATGACAGTTTTTTGCCCCTCCTTTCCAGTTTGTATGCCTTTGATTTCTTTTTCTTGCCTGATCACTATGGCTAGAACTTCTGAAATGATGTTGAACAGAAATGGAGACAGTGGACAGCCTTGTCTTGTTCCTGATCTTAGGGGGAAAGCTTTTCGATTTTGCCCATTGAGTATGACGTTGGCTGCAGATTTCTCATATATGGCCTTTATTATGTTGAGGTATGCTCCCTCTATTCCCACTTTGCAGAGCATTTTTATCATAAATGGATGCTGTACTTTATCAAATGCTTTTTCAGCATCTATTTATATAATCATATGGTTTTTATCTTTCAATTTGTTGATGTGGTGTATTACATTTATTGATTTATGAATGTTGTACCATCCTTGCATCCCTGAGATGAAGCCCACTTGATCATAGTGTATGATCTTTGTAATATACTGCTGAATCTGATTAGCTAATATTTTGTTGAGAATTTTAGCATCCATGTTCATCAGAGATATTGGCCTGTAGCTTTCTTCTTAGTTGTGTCTTGCCCTGGTTTTGGGATTAGAATAATATTGGCCTCATAGAAAGAGTTTGGGAGTCTTCCCTCTTGGATGTTTTGGAACAGTTTGAGATGTATAGGAGTTAGTTCTTTCCTAAATGTTTGGTAGAATTCACCTGTGTAGCATTCTGGTCCAGGGCTCTTGTGCACTGGGAGGTTTTTTTTTTTTTTTTTTTTTAATTATTTCTTCAATTTCACTAGTTGTTATTGGTCTATTTAAGCTTGCTGATTCTTTTTGATTCAGTTTTTGTAGATTATACATTTCCAGAAACTTATCTATTCCACCCAGGTTGTCAAATATCTTGTCATATAGTTGTTTGCAGTAATTTCTTAAAATACCACTTAAAATACCACTTCTGTGGTATAAGTTGGAATTTCTCCCCTGTCATTTCTAACTTTGTTTTTTGGGGTCCTCTTTTTTTTTCTTGATGAGTCTGGTTACAGGCTTGTCAAATTAAAAAAAAAAATTTTTTAAAGAACCAGCCTGTATTGCTATGAACTTCCCCTCTGAGGACTGCTTTTGCTGTGCCCCATAGGTTTTGGGCTTTTGTGTATTCATTGTCATTTGTTTCCAGACACTTATTGATTTCATCTTTGATCTCATTGTTAACCCATTCATTACTTAATAGCATGTTATTCAGCCTCCATGAATTAGAATATTTTTGTTATCTTTTCCTTGAGGTTGGTTTCTAGTTTCAAGCCATTGTGGTCTGAGAAGATGATTGGTATGATTTTAATTTTCTTGAATTTGTGGAGGCTTATTTTGTGTCCTACTATATGGTCTATCTTTGAGATTGTTTCATGTACCTTTGAAAAGAATGTGTATTTTGCTTTTTGGGGGTGAAAGCTTCTGTACATATTTAAGTCCATTTCATCTAGAGTGTTGTTCAATATCACAATATCCTTGGGTGTTTTCTTGCTGGATGATCTATCCATTGTTCATAACGGGGTATTACAATCCCCCACAATTAGTGTGTTGCTGTTGATATCCTTCTTGAAGTCCTCCAAGATTTTTTTTATATGTTTGGGTATTCCTCTTTTGGGTACATATACTGTATGTTTCCAAGGGTTATATCTTCTTGATGGATTAGCCCCTTAATTATTATGAAATGTCCTTTTTTATTGCTTTTTATGGCCTTCATTGTAAAATCTACTTTATCTGGTGCAATTATTGCTATGCCAGCCTTTATTCCATGTCCATTTGCTTGAAATATGATTTTTCTTCCCCTCACTTTCAATTTGTGTCCATCTTTTCTTCTGAGGTGGGTCTCTTTTCATTGGCATTTTCCCCTTTGTTCCTGTATTCCTCTCTGTCTCTCTCTGTTTCTTCATCTTTTAATTATTTTTAAAAGATTTTATTCATTAATTTTAGAGAGGAGGTCAGGGAGGAAGGAAGAAAGGAAGAGAAGCATCCATGTATGGTTGCCTTTCACCTGTCTTCAGCTAAGGACCAGATTGGAGGCCTGGCTTGCAACCTGGTTGTGTGCCCTGACTGGGAATGGAAACAGCAACCTTTGGGTTTGCAGGCCAGCCCCTATCCACTGAGCCACCATCTGGGGCTCCTTTATCTTTTTAAAGAAGACCCTTTAGCATCTCTTACAGTGCTGGTTTGGTGAAGGCATAACTTTTTAGCCTTCTTTTGTCTGGGAAACTCCTTATTTTACCTTCCATTTTGAATGAGAGCCTTGATGGGTAGATTTTTCTTGGTTGCAGGCCTTTGTTATTTATTACTTGGAATATTTTTTGCCATTCCCTTCTGGCTTGTATTGTTTCTGTTGAGAAATCATTTGATAACTTAATTGGAGCTCCCTTATATGTTATTTGCTGTTTCTCTCTTGATGCATTTAGAATTCTCTTGGTCTTTGAAATTTGCCATTTTAATTATGATGTATCTTGGAGTGGGTCTGTTTGGATTAATCTTCATTGGGACCTTCTGTGCTTTGTGAACTTGAGTTACATTTTTACTTATGAAGTTAGGGAAGGTTTCTGTCATTACTTTTTCAAACATGTTTTCTATACCTTGTTTCTCTTCTCCTTCTTGTATTTCTATGATATGGATCTTATTGCATTTCATGTTGCCCTACAACTCGCTCAAAACCTTTTCATTCTTTTTCAGTCTTTTTTCATTTTGTTGCACTGTCTTAGAATATTTTTCTATATTGCCCTCCAGCTTTCTGATCTGATCCTCTCCTTCCTCTAGCCTGCTGTTGATTCCTTCTACTATATTCTTCAATTCTGAAATTTCATTCTTCATTTCCCCTGGCTCTTATTGATAGTTTCTGCGTATGTTCATTTTAATGCTGGTGTAATTTTCAGTAAGTTCCTTATAGCCTGGCTGCAGTTCTTCATAGTTACCTTGGAGTTGTTTGCAGTTTTCTTTATGCTTCCTGACCTCATTGAGCTTCTCTATCCTCATTATTTTGAACTTTATATCTGATAGCTTGCTTGCCTCTATTTCATTTAACACTCTTTCTTGGGATTCCTCCTTTTCTTTTAGTGATAAACTATTTATTTTTCTCCCCATGTTTGGGTGTTTCTTCTTAGGTTTTGCTTTTTGATTGGGCTTTTTTGAGTTCTTATTTTTGTGATGTGATCTGTCATGTATTGGTGCACTTTATTTACTTCCTGGATCTACCTGGATCAGATCATTCTATAGTCTGGGCCTAGTCAGCGTATTAGAGCCAACCAGAGATCCATTGTGTTTGTGCCATTTAGTTTTTAATCCAGTTAATCTTTGCACAGTTATCAGGTGTAGGTACTGCAGGGTAGGGTTAATTAATTCAGTTGTAATCTTATCAATCTATGATCCACTGCCAGGCTCAGGTGCCACTGGGCAGGACAGATTGTTTCAGCTGTAATCCACTGAATCTGTGAGCAGATGATAGGCTCAGGCACCAGTAGGCAGCACAGATGGATTCCAGTGGGTGGGGCTATGATGTTCCCTCAGACAGAATCCTCTTGGCCCAGTGTAGTTGGCCTGCAGTATAGGGGATGAGTCAGCATTGGTACTGGGACCTTGTTGGTTGCTCCTTCATTTCTCTTCAAAGCTTCTGCTCCAAACTCTCTTTAAGCATCTTTGGTCCACTCTGCCCTCCCTGTGCTGAAGCCCAGGGTAAGTGGGTGCTAATGTATTTTTGTTTGCTGTTTCTTTAGTAATTCTCTGTCTCTAGTCTTTTCAGGCTAGCAAACGCTATGGCTTTTTGCTTTTCACAGCTGGATGTTGTTTTACTTTCAGTTGTATTGCTGTAGGCTGGGAAGTCCAGCTGGGGGTTTAGATCCCACCCCTCTCAGGTGAAGCCCTGGCTCCATCCTTTCATCTGCCACCTGTGGGAACCCAGCCAGCACTCTTGCATCTTCTTCACAATTCCTATCAGCCAGGTTGTGATGAAGTGGCCTCTTCTGTTCTATTTGTGATTATAGGCTTCTTTCCATCTGGCATTCTGTTGATTATTCTGAATGATTTTTCCCCAATTAAGCTGTAATTCCAGATTGGTCCCGGGAGGAGATTGGTGTAGCTCCACTTACTCCTCTGCCATTTTGGAATCATTTTTTAAAATTAGATCATATCTAACTTTTGATGTAGAGCTAACAATTGGAATGTAATGAAGCAGGCAAATGGGATTATACAATTTTGTTTCATTGGTAGTATCTAAAAACATTTTCACTTTAAACCATTCCTTAAATATAGCATTTGAAGATCTAGCCACTGTAAAATGTTTCCCAATTAAAGTTTGTCAGTTATTGATTTACATTATGGTTTCATTTTTATTTTATGGTCATTTGAAAAATTATAATCTGATGATTTCTGTTACTTCAACCACATTCTGAAATAAAATGGACAAGAATCACTGGAATGATAGATAGTCAGAGCTCAATGAAAATGTGTGTTCTGGTTGCTTAAACCAAAGAAATGTCCAGATTCAGAAAAAAATGACCAAGCTGGACCAGGTATTATTTTAAGTACTACTATATCTACCAACAAATTTAATTCAAGCAACACCCTGTAAAACAGGGTTATTACTATTAATCCCATTTTAAAAATGAGGATACTGAAGCCTAATAATTAAGTAAATTGTCTTGGGTTATATGACCACCAAGAGATAGAGCTGTCTGTGAAACAGGTAACCTCAGCTGGAATTTACACCCTAACTGCCTATGTAATTGCATGACCAAAAATATACATCAGAAAAAAAAAATTTTTTTCCTAAGGGGAACTATAAATGATGAGGTAATTCATGTTATTTATGGCATTCTTTAGATTTCTTACCTTGAAAACAAGAGGACATGAATAAGCCCTGTGTGAGTTGGGTAAGCACTTTAAATATGAATGCCTTTGTCTTTTCATTTGTAAAATTAACTTGTTACATTAACAATTTCTGATATTTCTTCCAAGTCTGCAATTTTTGTTGGTTTTATAAACACCTTGAGTGTGTTTGTGCCTAAAAGTGAGTGTGTGCTGTGTCAGGAGGTGGGCATGGGGTTATGAGGGTGTGTGAAGAATATAGTTTTCAAAGAGAAGAAATGGGATTGAACAACTCATTTAAAAGACTGCTAAAGAATATTGTTAATCCCTTGTGAGCAATAGGACCTTATAAACTGGCTCAAGCCTTCGTCACTTGAAAGTTTTATGCTAGGTATTTACTGATAGAAGTTATATACATATAAGTGGTTCAGATACATGCTTTTTGTTTGTTTTTTAAACTTCATTGGACCTACACATGGAAGCAATTAGATTCTTCCAATTACAAGGGAATTCTGTTTAATAGCATCACCTATGTTTTCCCTAAGATGATCAGCAGATGCTAATCTGCTTTCCTTAGGAAATAAGGGTATCTTGAGGAATGCAGTTACCCACTCTCATTGGAGATACTTGTAAATTATATTTATGTGAGTTGTAGGATTAATATATTTATGTGAGTTGTATTCCTATTTGGTGGGTGCCTGGTGCACACATAAAATGATATAATCACCTCAACAGTGATATGTGATAAAACTACTAGTTGCAATTAGATTAGAAAAATGAGAACCACTGATTTGAATATAGTAGAAACAGGAATTCACACTAGACTCTATGCTTCAACCACACAACATGCAATATAAATTCACTCTAGGAACAAATAACTACTAAGGAACACAAACTGCTATTACTATTATTTTTTTCTTTTTTAGTTAATAGTGATATTTTCATTCTCTGGTCATCTCAATTTTTTTTTTCCTTTCCATTATCACTGTTAATCTAAGAGCATCCGTTACTCCTGACTAGATTCTGCAGCAATGGCCTAATTTTAGCCACTCAGTGCTTTCACGGCTCAGCAACAATACACTGTAGCTGGGGATTTCTTGGAAATTCAGACTCTAAGTTCCACCATAACTACTGAATCAGAACTGTTCTTTAACAACTGTTCTTTAACAGGTGATTTAAATAATTATTTTTAGGATCCTTGCGTTGAATGATTTCCAAATAGGATGACATTGAGTAGAGCTCCTTAAGGTTAACCTGCTTCAGAATTTAGCCATGTTTGATCTTCCTTTACTATTTCCCATGGTGTCTTCACTGGAGCAATCCTCTGTTACTGATTAAGACTACTTTTGTATAAGTGGATTTTCTCTGGTAGTTCACCTTGCCTAATATTATCTATTCCTCTTTTCCACCTAATCAAATCCTGCTCATCAAGGACTTCTTGTTTCATGATTTGAAAGAAATCCCAATGTTCTATAGTTTTTCTGAGATGTGTTGCCTGAACCACACATGGTGGTATTTGTTTATGTTACTCATTAGCAGCCTTCCTTGAACAAATGTTGCATCAAAAATAAAATTGCCAGGCAAGATGGCAGAGGAGTAAGTGAAGTCACACCAATCTCCTCCTAGGTTGCATTTGGAATTACATTTTTGGAGAAAAAGTCAGCTGGAATTACCAACAGAACACCAGCTGGAAAGATGTCCTATAACCACTGACAGAACAGAATAGAAGAGGCCGCTTCATCACAAAGTGACTGGTAGGAATCTCAGGAATTCGAGGGGGCTGGCTGGGCCCCCACCAGAGGCAGCAGCCGAAGGGACAGAGCCAGGGGCTCCACCAGAGAAGGGTGGGTTCTTGTGCCCCAGCTGAGTGTCCCAGACTATAGCAACACAGCGGAGAGAAAAGCAGCATCCAGCAGAGAAGGGCAGACAGTGATGAAGTTTACTAGCCTAAGAGAGCACTGGAGATAGAAAACTACTAGGGTGACCACAAAGCACGACTACATTGGAACCCACCTACCCTAAGCTCCAGGGGAGGGAGGGCAGAGAGGAATGGAGACATGTGGGTAGAGTTTGTGGTGGTGGCTTGGAGGAGAGAAGTGGGGAAGCAGCTGTGGCGATCCTGGTGCTAACTCATCACCAACACCTGTGTACCAAGTGGCTTCCTTATGAGGGTCCTCATAGCCCCTCCCAAAGGAAGCAAACTGCCCCGCCCAGCCTGGTGCCTGATCACACTTCTTTGATTTACAACTAAATAATCCTCTCCTAAGCTGCCCTATCTGAGCATACATACAATAGTTGGGGACTGAAGAGGTATTTCTCACCAGCGGTGCCTGGGCCTGGCAGCTGAGTACAAACTCTCTGACTTATAGTTGGTTCAGTCAGTCAGCCCCGCACAGTGGCAACTGAGCCTGGTGGCTGATTATGAATTCATCGGTTCACAACTGAATTGGTTTGTCCCACCCACTGGCCTATGGGCCTGGCAATAGATCACGAACACATTGGATTACAATTCAGTCTTTTCAGTCTAGCCCAGTGGTCCTTTAGCCTGGCAGCTGATCACAGGTTCATTGAATTGCAATAGAATCTTTCAGTTTAGCCAGGCACCACCTGAGCCTGGTCGCTAATCACAGATTCATTGGATTACAATTGTACCTTGCTGTATAGCCCAGTAGCTACTGAGCCTGGTGGGCAAACAGAGATTCATTGGATTACAATTGGATTTTCCTGCCTAGACCAGTGGCACCTGAGCCAGGCAGTGGAGAACAGATTCATTGATTTACATCTGAATCTGTCCCACTCCACCAGGCTGCACCTGAGCAGGTGGATGATATGTTGGATTACAATTGAAACTCTCTGTCTAGCCCAGCAAGATCTGAATTTGGTAGCTGATTCATTGATTTACAACAGAATTGGTATGTCACCCCAAGCAACATCTCAGCCTAGTGGTATTTCACAGATTAGTTCCTTAGCCTGGAAGCTGATCATAGTCTAATTAGATTAAACAAAACCTAAAACTGGGGCAAAAAAGAAACAGTCCACCACCAAAAGGAAAGGAGGAAGATCCTTTCCCCAGAAAGATCACTAAATGAAACAGAGGCAAGCAAACTATGGGAAATGGGATTCAAAATAATGATGAGAGAGAAGCTCAATGAGCTCAGCCAGCTCAAAGAAAACTATAAACAATTCCAGGGGAACTACAAAGAACTCCAGGGAAACTACAAAGAACTTACTGAGAACTACCCCAGCACTGAAAAGGACATAAAAACTATCAGTAAGAGCCAGGAGGAAATAAAGAATACAGTTTATTAATTGAAGAATACAGTAGAAGGAATCAACAGCAGGCTAGAGGAAGCAGAGGATCAAATCAGCAAGCTAGAGGCCAATGTAGAAAAATATTACAAGACAGTGCAACAGAATGAAGAAAGGGTAAACAAGAATGAAAAGGTTTTAAGAGAGCTGCAGAAAAAGATGAAACACAATAATATCCATATCATAGGGATACCAGAAAGAGAAGAGAAACAAGTAATTGAAAACTTAATAAAAAAAGTAATGATAAAAAACTTCCCTAACATGATGAGTGAAAATGTTACTCAAGTTCAGAAAGCACAGAAGGTCCCAATGAGGGTGAATCCAAACAGACCCACTCAAAGACTCATTATAATTAAAATGGCAAATTTCAAAGACAAATAGAGAATCCTAAAAGCATCAAAAGAGAAACAGCAAATAACATATAAGGGGGCTCCAATTAGTTTATCAAATGATTATTCAACAGAAACAATAAAATCTGGAAGACAATGGCAAACATATTCCAAGTAATGGGAAACAAAGGCCTGTAACCAAGAATACTCTACCCAGCAAGGCTCTCTTTCAAAATAGAAAGAGAAATAAGGAGTTCCCCAGACAAAAGAAGACTAAAAGAATACATCTCTATCAAACCAGCATTGCGAGAAATGCTAAAGGGCCTGCTTACAAAAAATGAAGAAACAGCGAGAAACAGAGAGAAACACAGGTACAAAGGGGAAAACTGTCAATAAATAAGTATCAATCAATAATCTTAAATTTAAATGGATTAAATGCATCAATCAAAAGACATAGGGCAGCTGAATGGATAAGAAAAGATGGAGGAATCAAAGATGGCGACAGAGTAGAGAGCAGTGCTGATGGTGTTCTCGAGTACCAGAGCAGCTGGAGGATAGGATAGGGAGCACAGACATCTTCAGGTCCCTAAGAATTGGAGTGATCAGCATCTGGACTCAGGGGACCACAGCCCAAAGGCAACAGAGACCTACAGGAGAGCAGGTGAGACAGTTCCAAACCAGCCATCAGGACGAGGTCGGCTCACCAAGGTTGGCTCTGAGCAGTGGCAGCTCTACCCAGAGGGGCGTGTTTAACTGAAGCCAGCTCCAGGCTCCCTTGTGACTAGAAATCTGGACAGTGAAGTGTGGACAGTGAGGGCAAATGCCAGAGGGAATGAGGAATTGAACTCCTGCAGGAGAGGGACTGTGTGAGAGACACACTGTGGCAACAGGGAGAGGAAGCTCCTCATTGGACCAGAGGCGGAGGAGAAGAGCCCTTCAGGGGGCAGGAGCAGGGTAGCAGGGGAGCAGGGAAGTGCATCGGCCAGGGCAGCCAGAGGGCTGAAAACGGTGCTGCTGGGCCACTGGGGAAACAGAAGCTTGAAGCCCCTGTGAGGGGGGAGGCCAAGCCCTGCACATCCACACCAGTCCCCAGGCTCCCACAGAAACTCCAAACTGCAAGTGGGAAACTTGTAGCTGGGGCAACTGACCCGCCCATTGCTGGCTATGAAGGCCACACTGCAGGCACGCTGGGAGGGGTGCATCACAGAGGAGGCATAAAGGACTCCTTGGAGAGCTAGTCTGCTTGGAGGATTGGCTCTCACCCTATGGAGCTGGGCAGTGTTGGCAAACCCCGGGCATTGTTGACAGACAGGGGCTGCCTCCTCCAGGAGCTGCGGGGGCAGGGCCAGTCATCACAGGAACCAGCGAGGTTGCAGGCTGCCATGCAGGAGGGCCAGGTGCCCATTACAGGCAGAAGCCTCCACTAGGAGTTGGAGAGAACACCCTGTGGGCCACAGAACACCAACAGCCCAAAAACCCAGCTAGGCTACTGAAGGCCCAGCCTACCTGGGAGCTGACACACAGAATCAGATCTGACTGTGAAAATCATAGGCCCTGCCACTCCAAGACCAGCAGAGACCTGACCAAGAAAAAGAGGCAGACTCAGGAAATGGATCACTGCTAATGTCAAGCACCTGAGTTACACTGAGAGATACATGAATTACTAATCTCCAACATATCCTTTTCAAAAGTTACTTCTCACATATTTTTAATCCCCCCATCTCAATCCACCCAAACACCCAAGACCCTCCCCCTACTCTTGATTTAAAGTCTACTCACTCTCTGACTATAACACATTCCCAGTCCTCAATCTAAGTTTTCTTCCCCTCCCTTGCCACCTAAACCTTTTCTTTATTCTTTTCTTTCTTCCTTTTTCTTTTTCTTTTCTTCCTGTTAAAGCCCACAGGTACTGGCTCCACCTGGACCAATCAGAGATCATAAAGGGTGAACAGCCACCTAAATCATTTCTTTATTACTATTATTTTTTCTTTTTCTTATTATTATTTACTATTTTTTTCTCTTTTTTTAATTAAAATTTTTTTTTCTCTCTCTCTGCTATAAGCCCAGGGGTCCTGGCTCCACCTGGATCAATCAGGGATCGTTAAGGGTGAACAGCCACCTAAATCCTTTTTGCTTATTATATATATATACAACCAGATGACCCAAATAAAGGCCACATCAAGAACAACAAGTGGAGAAAATCTAGGAGACTGTAACATTGAACTCCACAAATCTAACATAGAAGGGTGCTCAACTAAGGCAAGGAAGCAAAGCAGATTAATTCAAAGGGGGGGGGGGAAGCAAGCAACAACAGAAACCCAAAATGGGGAAAACAAGAATCAGTCCATCACCAAAAGGAAAGGAAGAATCCCCAGAAAGACCACCAAATGAAAAAGAGCACATGAAATATCAGATAAGGAATTCAAAAGAATGATGATAGAGAAGCTCAATGAGCTTAGCCAGCTCAAAGAAAGCTATAAACAACTCCACGGAAGTTACAAGGAACTTACTGTGACCTACAACAGCAAGAAAAAGGACATAGAAACTATCAATAAGTGCCAAGAGGAAATGAAGAATACAATTTCTGAATTGAAGAATACAGTAGAAGGAATCAACAGTAGGCTAGAGGAAGCAGAGGACTGAATCAGCGAGTTGGAGGACAATGTAGACAAATATTCCAAGACAGTACAAGAGAATAAAAAAAGGTTGAACAAGATTGAAGAGGGTCTAAGAGAGCTTCAGAACAACATGATATGTAGCAACATCTGTATCATAGAAATACCAGAAGGAGAAGAGAAACAAGGAATGGAAAACCTGTTTAAAAAAGTCATGATAGAAAATTTCCCTAACATGATGAGTGAATACATTCCTCAAGTTCAAGAAGCACAGAGGGTCCCAATGAGAATCAACCCAAACAGACCAACACCAAGGCACAATATTATTAATAAGGCTAATTTCAAAGACAAAGAGAGAATCCTGAAAACATCAAAAAAGAAATGACAAATAACATATAATAATATATAAGGGGTCTCCAATAGGCTATCCAATGATTATTCAACAGAAACAATTCAAGCCAGAAGGGAATGGCAAAAAGTATTTCAACTAATGGTAAACAAAGGCCTGCAACCAAGAATACTCTACCCAGCAAGGCTCTCATTCAAGATAGAAGGAGAAATAAGGAGCTTCCCAGACAAAAAAAAAAAAAAAAAAAAAAAAAAAAAAAAAAAAAAAAAAAAAAAAAAAAAAAAAAAAAAAAAAAAAAAAAAAAAAAAAAAAAAAAAAAAAAAAAAAAAAAAAAAAAAAAAAAAA
>PVIW01007205.1:0-24419 GCA_004026585.1 Noctilio leporinus | reverse complement strand
GAAGAAACAGAGAAAGCCAAAGAGGAATACAGACACAAATGGAGAAAATGGCAATGAATAAGTATCAATCAATAATAACCTTAAATGTAAATGGATTAAATGCACCAATCAAAAGACATAGGGTAGCCAAATGGATAAGACAACATGATCCACATATAAGCTGTCTTCAAGGGACCCACCTCAGAACAAAAGAGCAACACAGATTGAGAGTGAGGGGATGAAAAAATATATCAAGCAAATGGACATGAAAAAAAAAGCTGGAGTAGCAATACATATTTCAGATAAAAGAGATTTTACACTGAAGGCCATAAAAAGGGACAAAGAAGGACATTGTATAATAGTTAAGGGAACAATCCATCAAGAAGAAATAACTCCAGTAAACATATATGCACCCAACAAAGGAGCTCCAAAATGTATAAGGAAAATCTTGGAGGACTTAAAGAAAGATACAGACAGCAACACACTAATAGTAGGGGATCTTAATACCCCACTATCAACAATGGGCATATCTTCCAAACAAAAATAAATCCCCAAAGATGTTTGGCATTGAAAAACACTCTAGAGGAAATGGACCTAATTGATGTATACAGAGTCTTTTATCCCAAAGAAGCAAAATACACATTCTTTTCAAATGCACATGGATCATCACATTCTATTCAAATGCACATGGATCATTCTCTAAGATAGACCACATGGTAGGTCACAAGACAAGCCTCCACAAATACAGGAAAATTGAAATCATACAAAGCATCTTCTCAGATCACAATGGCTTGAAACTAGAAACCAATCTCAAGGGAAAAATCAAAAAATTCTCTAACTCATGGAGACTGAATAACATGCTTTTAAGCAATGAATGGGTTAACAATGACATCAAAAATGAAATAAAAAAGTTTCTGGAAACAAATAACAATGAACACAAAACAACACAAAACCTATGGGATACAGCAAAGGCAGTTCTCAGGGGGAAATTTATAGCAATACAGACCTTCCAAAAAAGGTTACAAGAAGTTTATAAAAACAATCTAACCACAAAGCTGCAAGAACTAGAGGAGCAATAACAATCAAAGCCCAGAGCAAGTAGAAGAAAGGAAATCATCAAGAACAGAGCAGAACTAAATAACTTAGAGACTCAAACTATGACTCAAATACTCAACAAGTCCAGGAGCTTGTTCTTTGATAAAATAAACAAAATTGATAAGCCTTTAACTAGACTCATCAAGAAAAAGAGAGAAAGGACCCAAATAAACAGAATCAGAAACAACAGAGGAGAAATCATAACTGATACCACGGAAACACAAAGGATAGTAAGAAATTACTACAAACAACTGTATGACAAGAAATCTGACAACTCAGTTGAAATGGATGAATTTCTGGAAATGTATAATCTACCAAAACTGAATCCAGAAAGCAGAAAGTCTGAACAGACCAATAACAACTAGTGAAATTGAAGAAGTAATCCAAAATCTCCCAAAGCACAAGAGCCCCAGACCAGATGGCTTCACAGGTGAATTCTACCAAACAATTAGAGAACTAACTCCAATACTTCTCAACCTATTCCAAAAAATCCAACAAGAGGAAAGACTTCCAAACTCTTTCTATGAGGCCAATATTATTCTAATTCCAAATCAGGTCAAAACACAACTAAGAAAGAAAACTGTAGTCCAATATCTCTGATGAACATAGATGCTAAAATTCTCAACAAAATATTGGCCAACAGGATCCAGCAGTACATTCAAATGATCATACACCATAATCAAGTGAGTTTCATGTCAGGGATGCAAGGATGGTATAACATTCCCAAATCAATGAATGTAACATATCACATAAATAATATGAAAGACATAAACTATATCATCATATCAATGGATGTTGAAAAAATGTTTGATAAAGTACAGCAACCATTTATGATAAAAAAAAACAAAACAAAACAAAATAGCAAAATGGGAATAGAGGGAGCATAGCTCAACATCATAAAGGCCATATATGAGAAACCTCAAACCAACATATTCAATGGGCAAAAACTAAAAGTTTTCCCCCTAAGATCAGAAACAAGACAAGACTGTCCACTTTCTCCACTTCTGTTCAACATCATTTTGGAAGTTTTAGCCATAGCTATCAGAGAAGAAAAAGGTATCAAAGGTATCCAAATTGGAAAGCTGAAAGTCAAATTGTCATTATTTGCAGATGACATGATAGTGTACATACAAAACCCAGTAGACTGCACCAAAAACTTACTAGACCTAATAAGCAAATTTAGCAAAATAGCTGGATATAAAGTCAATATTCAGAAATCAAAAGCATTTTTGTATACCAATAATGAAATATCAGAGGTAGAAGCTAGAAAACAAATCCTATTCACCATAGCAACAAGAAAAATAAAATACTTAAGAATCAACTTAATCAAGGAGGTAAAAGAACTTAACTCAGAAAACTACAGAACATTGAAGAAGGAATTTAAGGAAGACACAAATAAATGGAAGCACATACCATGTTTATGGATGGGAAGAATCAACATCATTAAATATCCATTCTACCCAAAGCAATCTATAGATTCAATGCAATCCCAATCAAAATACTAATGACATAATGCACAGAGATAGAAAAAATACTTCAAAAATTTATATAGAGCCAAAAATTTCCACAAATAGCCACAGCAATCTTGAGAAAGAAGAGCAGGTAGGGGGAATCACAATACCAGACATCAAACTATACTACAAGGCTATTGTAATCAAAACCATATTGTACGGGCGTAAGAATATACATATAGATCAATTGAACAGAATAAAGAGTCCAGAAATAAACCCAGGACTCTATGGTCAATTAATATTCAACAAAGAGGGAAGGAACTTAAAATGGAGTATAAATAGTCTCTTCAACAAGTGGTGTTGGGAGAACTAGACAGCATCCTGCAAAATAATATAACTGGAACAGAAACTTACACCATACACCAGAATAAACTCAAGATGGATAAAGGAGTTAAACATAAGCAGTGCCACCATAAAGATCCTGTAGAAAATATAGACAGTACAATTTTAGATATCCCACACAGAAATATGTTTACTTATACTTCTCCAAAAGCAAATGAAATAAAAGAACAAATAAACAAATGGGACCCTATCAAACTGAAAAATTTCTGTTTAGCTAAAGAAAGCACCAGCAAAATTAAAAAGGAATCAACTGTATGGAAAAACATATTTGCCAATGTTACCTCAAACAAGGGTTTGATATCCAAAATATATGAAGAACTTATGTGGCTCAACACCAGGGAGACAGATAGCCTAATTATAAAATGGGCAAAGGACTTGAACAGATTTCTCTCTGAGGAAAACATACAAAGGGCCCAGGGGCATATGAAGGAATGTTCAACATCACTTGCCATCAGAGAGATGAAAATTAAAACCAAAATAAGATACCACCTCATACCTGTCAAATCAACAAATCAACAAACAAGTGTTGGTGAGGTTATGGAAAAAAAAAAGGGAACCCTGGTGCACTGTTGGTGGGAATACAGGCTGGTGCGGCCACTATGGAAGATAGTATGGAATGCCCTTCATAAGCTAAAAATGGAACTACCTTTTGAGCCAGCAATTCCACTACTAGGACTGTACCTGAAGAAGCCTGAAACTCCAATTTATAAGAATCTATGTACCCCTATGTTCATAGCAGTGTTCTTTACAATGGCCAAGTGCTGGAAACAACCTAAGTGCCCATTAGTGGATAATAGGATGAAAAACTTTTGGTACATTTACACAATGGAATACTACACAGCAGAAAGAAAGAAGGAACTCCTATCCTTTGCAACAACATGAATGGAACTGGAGAGTATTATGCTTAGTGAAATAAGCCAGCTAGTGAAAGACAAATACCATATGATCTCACACCCATTACAGGCCAATAATGAAGAAAACAAACAAAACAGAACCAGATTCATGAATACAATGAATAGACCTTTAGTTGGCAAGGGTAGAGGGGAGGAGGTTTATTCAAGGAACTAGTATGGAAGAAAGATGGACATGGACAACAAGTGGGATTGACTTTGTGGGGGAGTGGGTGGGTGGGGAAAGGGACAGAGGGGAGAAAAAAGAGGATGGATGTAATATAACAACAACGAAATTAAATTTAAAAAAATAGAGAAAGAAAATTGCCAGCTCAACAAGAAAAGGGCAGTTAGGACCTAAAACATACAGAAGCACACTTTGAAAGCCATTGAATAAGTTCATCTCCATTGGTCACTCTATGTCTTACAGTCTTAGAATTTTACATTTGAAAACCAGCCACCCTACAACTTCACCTCTATGTTGTATTAATCATTGTCCTATAATGCCTTATGCCCAATGTGTTGTAGAAAACTATAAAACTAGATGTGTCCTGCACAATTGATAATTGAATCAAGGAAAAATTTAACTAAATAAATTTTAGTTTTATCCTTCCATGATCTATACCACTAGTTTAAATTAATTTGTGCTAAAAGGGTCAACACCAAGTTGGAAGAGATCATGAAGATTCTGAGCACTTGGAAATGTGGTTTAAATGTAAGATGTAAAAGAGATGAGGGGTTAAATTTTGTTGGTTACTTTTTATCATTTTAAGTAATTTACTATAATATAAATGGTTCAGCTTATTTCGCCAATTGCTTTTTTATGAATTATAGCAAGAAGTTTTAAGTTCAGAAACAAGTAGGATGGGGAATCAAAGAATTTTTACTTTTCATTGATTTTGTTATTTTATTTTACAATTTTCTTTTATTAAAAAACCAAAACCAGCCCTGGCTGGTAGCACAGTGGATAAGGCGCCAGCCTGCGAACCCAAAGGTTGCAGGTTTGCTTCCCCAGCCAGGACACATAACCAGGTTGCAAACCAGGTCTCCAGTCAGGTCTGTGGCTGGAGGCAGGTGAAACACAACCATACATTGATGTCTCTCTCCCTCTCTGCCTTCCTTCTTTTCCCTCTTTCTAAAAATAATGAAATAAAATCTTAAAAAAAAAAAAAAAAAAAAAAAAAAACACCAAAACCAGCAATTGAAAATATGCAAATGATGAAAAGGTTAACATACAATTTTCTAGTTTATATTTATTTAAAATTGGTTTTTATTTTCAATAACTCACAAGGTTTTTAACTATAAAAAGTAAAAAGTCAAGTTTTGCTACTCAGCTAACAACTTCACATCAAGTGGGTTCTAATGTGATTTTTTTATATAAAGCCAGAAATTCTAAAATCATAGTTTAGATATTTAGTTGGAATGCATATGGGAGTGAACAATGGAAAATTCAATGAATCATGGCTTACAATATATGGGATTTGTTATTTCACATGGTAAAACCTCTTTAGGCTGTTTGGTTCTAGAGTTGGAAAATTCAGAACCTCAAAAACACCAAGGTTTCAGTTCGGAGTCTCTACATTTTTCTTGCCTTTGTTTTGGTTTTGTGATGGCCACTGCAAGTCCATAGACCATGTCCTCAAAGACTAAGTCCAAATGTATGAAGATTTCAGTGTTTCTACTGGGTTAGTTTTTGTTTTTTTTTTTAATTTTATTGTTGTTGTATTACATCCATCCCCTTTTTGCTCCCCTCTATCCCCCTCCCCACCCACCCATTCCCCCCAAAATCAATCCTACCTGTTGTCCATGTCCATGGTTCCTTTATACTAGGTTCTTGTCTAAGCTGCTCCCCTTCTTTGCCTCAACCTCCCCCCTCCCCCCAACCCCGTTCCCCCTGACCACTGAAGGCCTATTCCCTGTATTCATATACTTGGTTCTGTTTCGCTTGTTGTTAGTTTTGCTCATTATTGTCCCGTAATGGGTGAGATCATATGATATTTAAAAGTAAAGAAAATGTTGCTAGAAGTCTGTGCAGTAGAACACATTGGTCAGGAGAAGGTCACATGCTTATGTTCAAGCTAATTACTAGCAAGATGGAAAAATTTACATCATTGCTTAGCCTAATAAATTCCAACTCTATAAAGTACATGATTTTCTTACCATTTTGCTATACATCTAAAACTAATATAGAATAATATTGAATGTAAACTCATTAAAAATAAGTTTAAATTATTTGATTTAATCAAATTATAATATAACACTTTGCTAAGCACTAAAATTAAAGTAAATAATCTGATTTTAAGGTGCAAGCAATATCAAGATGCAGCATCAAGAAATCAATATGTGTCCAGACCAGTGTGGCTTGGTGGGGCATTGTCCCACAAAGAGAAAGGTGACAGGTTTGATTCCTGGTCAGAGCACATGCCTAGGTTGCTGGTTTGGTCTCTGGTTGGGGTGCATTCAAGAGGCAACCATTTGATGTTTCTCTCTCACATCAATGTTTCTCTCCCTCTCTTCCTTCCTCTTTTTCCCTTCTTTTGAAAAATAAGTAGATAAAATATTTTGAAAAGAAATCAGTATGTTTGTAGAATTAGTCAAATGGGCTGAAAGCTGAGAATTATTAGATATGTCTGGATGTTCTAAGTCTTACAAGCATGTAAGAATTTCCAATAATTGACTGATAGGAATAGTTGAAATGATGCTGATGCTGGCCCATCAATCCATTTGAAATTATCAGTATAATTTTGGCTCCCATTTTATTCATCTATACCTTAATGAGACATTGATTAAAAATAATGTAATAGTTAAACAACAACATTAATGCACTTAATGCCTGTGATTTATACATTTCAGAATAATGAAATTGATAATTTTCTATTATGTATATTTTACCACAATAAGATATGGAGGAGGAGGAGGAGGAGGAGAAGGAGGAGGAGGAGGAGGGAGAGGGGGAGAAGGAGGGGGAGGGGAGAGGGAGGGAGAGGAGGAGGAGGAGAAAGGAAAGAAAGAAAGAGAAAGGAAGGAAAGAAGGAAGGAAGGAAGGAAGGAAGGAAGGAAGGAAGGAAGGAAAGAAAGAAAGAAAGAAAGAAAGAAAGAAAGAAAGAAAGAAAGAAAGAAAGAAAGATACCAACCTCTCACCCCATCCTACTCTCACCTCTGCCAAACCTGGAAAAGAGGTGCCTGAAACATATGACTGCCTAATATTAGAATAAAATTGAGGTTCAATTAAGAAAAAAGAAAAAAATAAAATCTACTGGGTAAGCAATCATCATAGCTTGCTGCAGATATCATTGGGAAAATGCAACTTTATTGTTATATGACAAAAATATTTACATAAAAATATCACAATAGCTCTTACTAAAAAAACACGATAATGATCTGTGCAAATGAACTGAGGGGCACGTGGATTAAATTTCCCATAGAATATACATGGGTTTAGATTGTAGAGGGAAATTCTTGGGAAAACACGTAAATTTTAACAATTTCAAACTTTGGGGAAAACAATAGTCTCAGACAATTGACGACAAATAACATAGGGTTGCCCATAGGGAATTCAATCCCAAATGTGGTTTGTTGAAAGTTTTGAAACCCTGTGATATGGCCCCTGGCCACCTACAGCTTATTAAATTTGATTCAACCTGCAAGAAAACCTCATACAGGAAAAGGCCAGGCTAAGTGGGTTCAAGTTGATTAATTAATTCATGTGCCCATAGATAGACAGCAGAGTTTTTGCCCTCCTAATACGTAGCAATTATTGTATTTATTGTGTTCAAATAATCTAAAGACAAAAAAAAAAAAAAAGAGTCCTTTTTTTATTTGTCAGAGAAAAACAGTCAAATACTAAGTGATAGTTAATTGCCATAATGAAAACATCTCCATGGGTAATGAAAGTCAGGTAGTGCCTGCTAATGCCTGCCTGGTGGCTTCAATCATACTTTTCCTGCCTAGTATATTTAAAACTACAATTCAAATACCTGAGAATGGATAAAACCCCAAACACAGGTTTCCAAAGCATTTTCCTCTTTAATATTTAAGCACATGTATGTGAAAGGAAATTTAATCCATATGTTTCTGAATTATTTGTACTTAAATCATCATAATTTGTTTTGGAAGAGCTGTTAAGGTCCAAGAAGCCTGTGGGACTTTTTTATTTGTTTGCCTTTGTCAACAGGAAGTTGATTGGCCCCCAAAAGAATAACCTTCAATAACAACAAAAAATAATAATAAAAATCAAGGGCCCAATACTATGAATCCATGAAATTCAAATGGCCTGTGAGCTTGGCCGACCCTGTAACAAACTCAAACATGTTGACTCCAATGCAATCACATGCCTCTCTTCCAGGTTATGGCCTTTCATCAAAAATCCTGCTGGGAGGCATTTGGATTATATGTGCCCCAATTACATCTTCTTTGTGTGCTCATATGGTACAATAGTCCAAAGGCTGAAGGAATCAAAATGCTGGTTCAATCCTGAACCATCAATCAGCTCTCTCTGAAAATTGAAAAACCGGTCTTTCCCTGCTAGTAAATGCTACCCGTAATGCCCCTAAACAACTGTTACAAAGTTTTCTTTGGGATTTAGCAAAATTCCTGGGGATTTAAGATACTGGCTGTCAGATTGTTAAAGTGCATTAATGTTTATAGTGATTATGATTACAAGAACTAATAATAAATACTTGCATATACCTGGAACAGAGCCCAAATCCTACTGTTTCAAAAGAAAGACTCAGTGTAAAGCCACTGCTCTTTGGAAAGTTAAACACGGAAAAACCTGAGACCAGTCTAGACCCACAGAGCTGCTGCTAAATGCCAGACGCAGGCTAAATTCTCCCCAGACTACTTCCAATACTTAAAAAAATAAAAATAAAAAAGAAAAATGGCTATCTTAATTGAATCTTTTCATTACTACCAATCTGGATAGAGTGTGTAAAAAATACTGCTTTTCTGATTGCTTCAAACACAGGGCAAGTAAAAGACATTGTTTCATTCAGAAGTTTCCATAAGTGCAACTGTCAAAGACAGTTACTATGTGACCTTTAACCTGAAAGGCTGAATTGGAGCCAATCTCACCATGCTTTGGTTGGCTGGCCTGGATGGTCAGCTCAGGCGGCTAAAGCCTCTTGCTGGTGAATGAGGATAAGGTGGGAGGAAGGTCTGATTCATTCTGGGCCTGCTAAGTCCTTCTGAACTGTACAGGTCACATCCCAAATAGGGTCACACCCCAGGATGGGGTCACAAGTTCTGAGAAGCCAGGTACTTCCTACTACTGGGCAGGTAGTCCCAGGCATGTTTATTTGCAAGCCAGCAGCATTGTTGTTATGTGTTGGGGCAGCATGATCACCACTCAATTCGAAAGTTCATATCTCACACTGGAATCTAATAAGACATATTAGTTAGTCCGTTCTACAAGCAACAGGAAAGGTTCATAGCAGAAGAAAATGTTTTCACACCTTCTGATAGTAATCTTAATACTCAGGTACCATTCAGAGTATCTTTTTCCTTTCGTGCCCGTAAAAAAGGTTTTCATTGTAAAATAAATCTCAACTGGGAAGATGATAAGGAGAGTGAAAATTACATAAAGATAGGAAAATGTGCTTTTCAGAGTCAACGGAAGGTTAAAATCAAATTTATCCTAAAGAAACATTTGCTGTACTAAAGAAAAAAAGAAGAAGAAAACTAAAGGAAAGGAAAGAACTGAGAAGCTGATGAACTTTGAAAGCTATTCTAATCTCAGGGGTATTGTGTGTCCCTTTTATAGGACAAAGGGTAACCTGTCCCCATGCATAATACCAGACACTATATAAGGCAAGTGTTTACAAACTGTGCTGGATTGTTTAATCCAAAACTTTTTCCTCCTGCTTCAGGATTGTGTGTCTACATGAAGTTTAAAAGGCTTTTAAAGATAAGGAGAGCCAGCAAGCACTTGAGAGCCAGTGGGGTGGTTTTTTGCTCATTAACCTGATATAGACTGATCTACTGATAGCCAAGTCACAGCTTGAAAAATGATGAAAGAAACCCCAGCAGAGTAAAAGTTTTAGTGTAAGCCCCAGAAAAGATGATGGGTTTAAGCCAAAGAGTGATACACAAAGAACAGTGGGAGAAAAAGAGCCTACTTTATGATTTTACATTTTACCCATTACTTCTAAACAATTTTCTGGAGTGACCAGTTTTTTAGAATGATTACTGAACTTGGAGTTAGAGGATCCAGTCAGGGCATGGATATCTGGGACAAGTCTCCCTGTTTTCTAACTTTTACCTGTCTGTGTAACAGTCATGTGAAGCCAAAGTGGTAGGGGTAAGCAACTGCTTACAGCTAATATTTCCTCACAGATTCTTTTATCAGATTTGTCTCCCCAGTTGAAAGAATATTTTTAGCTTTATTTTAATTAAAATTATTTTGTTTTACTTATTTTATTGTTGTATTACATTCATCCCTTTAAATTTTTGATAGGTTTTTAAAATGGTATAATTGACATGCAATAAATTGCATTTAAATTTGATTAGTTTTGACATCTGCATACATCTATGAAACTTTCGCTACAATTACAAATATGAACATATCAATTGCCCCCAAAAGTTTTCTCAATCTGCTTTGAAATTTTTTTCCACCCCTTCTCATCATTTGTTTCAACCACTATAGATTAGTTTACACTTTTTAGAATTGTATATATTTGGAATCATATGTTATATACTATTCTTTGGTATGATATTTCTCATAGGGCATTATTATTTTGAGATTTATTCATGCTGTTTTGTGTGTCAATAATTTATTCCTTTTTAGTGCTGAATAGTATTTCATGGTATGAACATAGGGCATTTTGTTTATCTATTCATTTGTCAATTAACATTCGGGTTTCCAATTTTGTTCTATGTCAAAAAAAGCTTCTATAAGCATTCAAAAATATGTTTATATTTTTGAATAGATATATGCATTCATTTCTCTTGGGTAAATACCTAGGAGTAGAAGGCCTTGATCTTATGCTTGGCATATGTTTAACTTTTTAAAAAACTGTGATGATCCCTGGCTGGTAGCACAGTGGGTAAGGTGCCAGCCTGAGAACCCAAAGGTCGCAGGTTCGATTCCCCAGCCAGGGCACATAACCAGGTTGCAAGCCAGGTCTTCAGTCAGATCTGTGGCTGGATGCAGGTGAAAAGCAACCATACATTGATGTCTCTCTCCCTCTCTGCCTCTCTCCCTTCCCCTCTTTCTAAAAATAATGAAATAAAATCTTTAAAAGAAAAAAACTATGATCTGTTTTCCAATATGGAAAGTCCTAGTTGCTCCATATCTTCACACTTTGGTATGATTAATTTTAAAAATTTCAGCTCTTCTAATAAGTATATGGTAGTATATCATTTTGATTTTATTTCTATTTTCCTAATGATGAATGAGGTTCACATTTTTATGTGCTTATTTGCATTCATATATCTTTGGTGAAATTTTTATTTTCAAAACTCGCTTTCTGGTATTGGGGAAGGGGCATTGCTGGTTTTCTCATCCTTAAATTTTGAAAGTTCTTTATATATTCTGAATATAAGTCCTTGATTAGATACATGATTTGAAAATATGATTTACTAGTTTGTGGCTTGCCTTTTCATTCTCTTAACAATGTTTCTTTTGCAGAGAAAAAATAAATTTTGATGAAGCCTAATCTATCAGTTCTTTTTCTTTTATGAATAGTGTATAACTAAAAAATCTTTTTGTAATTCAAGGTCATAAAGATTTTATCCTATGTTTTCTTCTAAAGGTTTTATAATTTTGTGTTTTACATTTATGGTTATAATCCAGTTTGAGTTTGTGATTGGGTCATGAATTGAAGTGGTTTTTCTTTTAAATATAGATATAAGCAGATAGTCTTTAGCCAGAAGTCATATATATATATATATCTTTCTATATATATATATATAAAATAAGAAAAATGAGAATTTTTAACGGTATTGTGATAAGGCTGAGAGCAAAGTAAAAGGTAACCTACATGATACTCAGAGTGATACAATTACAGGTAGTATTTCTTCAGCTGAATCTACCTAATGTGTATGTTTTTGAAGTGGCTTTGGGCTTCATAAGTGCTTTAACTAATTGAGTATGATTTGTAAGTCAAAGACAGGTAACATCAATAAAAAGTTCAGCAACTCAGAATCTGTTAGATGTTTTGGCTCTCATTGAATCACACAGTGGGCACAAATTGAGGAAAGAAAATTCTGAGAGGATAAGTTAAAGCCCCCACAGTGAAAATAAAGGAAGAAAAAAAGAAAAAGACTGTGTCCTATGTCAGGCAGTAAGAGTATCCAAAACCTGGAACAAGTTATCCCTTAATGATTGTACTTGTAGTTTTGGCTGCTGAGTCATCATCATTGAGACAGTAATCTAGCCCTGGCAAAATGTGAGGTTTGAAAGAACAAAGGAGACTGTTGGGAACTAATAAGAAGTACCTTACCAGGCAAAACAATACCTTCCTTGCCTATCATTTGGACACTACCTTTCCCATGGCTCTTAAAACCTGATATGTCTGAAGACAAAGCTCACCAACAAGTAAAACAAATATGAATTGATTTATATTAATAACTAAAATGCATTATGATAGGTGCTGTATTTTTTCTTCTACCTGAAAATCCCAAAAGTTTCCCTAAATACTCTGTTATATCACTCCTGTAACAGAGTAATAAAGTTTCTCTCCTTTTTAGCTTCAGAAAGAAAGATCATTATTCATTTCCTGGGATTCACATGGTAAAATATAAAAGAGCAAAGGAAAAAGGCCTCAGACTGAATCATTCTAATCCCTTCTGCCTTGTCCTCACTCTGGTCTTGAGACAAGGGCTGTTGTACTTGTAGACCTTGGAGAAAATTGTGTTCATTCTAATGCTGAGGTGGTGGGGGTTGAGGGCTAGAGTGACAACAGAAACTCATGGGAATGGCCAATGAATGATAAATCGATCAAACCTAGAAATCCCTTGGGATAAATCTCACCTGCTTTAGAAGCATGACTATATAGCTATTTCTACTAGTATTTGAAAGTCACTGACTTAAAAGGAAAAAAAAAAAAAAAAAAAGCCACACCAGCCAAGGCTCTTTATATATTTTTGATATCAAATTCTTGTCCGAGATATCACAGGCAAATATGTTTTTCTGTGCTGTTGTTTCCATTTTCATTTTGCTGATTATTATTTTTTTTCTGTGCAGAAGCTTTTTAATTTGATGTAGTCCCATTTGTTTACTCTTTTCTTTGGATTACTGGTCCTAGGAGATTTATCAGCAAAAATATTGCTCCATGGGATATCAGAAATTTTGCTGCCTATGTTTTCCTTTAGGAATTTCATGGTATCATGACTTGTATTTAAGCTTTTTATCCATTTTGTGTTTATTCTGGTGTATGAGGTGAATTGGTGGTCTAATTTCTTTCTTTCTTTCTTTCTTTCTTTCTTTTTTTTGTATGTATCTGTCCAGATCTCCCAACACCATTTATTAAAGAGGCTATTTTTACTCCATTTTAAACTCCTGCCCACTTTGTTAAATATTAATTGACAATAGAAAACTGGGTTTATTTCTAGACTTTGTGTTCTGTTCCATTGATCTATGCGTCTTCTTATGCTAGTACCATACTGTTTTGATTACAGTGGCTTTGTAATATAATTTGACATCAGGTATTGCAATCCCTCCTACTTTGTTCTTTGTCAGAATTACTAAGGCTATTTGGGGTCATTTATAGTTCCATATAAATTTTTGAAATATTTGTTCTATATCTGTGAAATATGATGTCATTGGCATTTTAATAGGGATTGTGTTGAATCTATAGATTGTTTTGGGTAATATGGACATTTTAATGATGTTAATTCTTCCAATACATGAACACAATGTATTCTTCCATTTATTTGTATCTTCCTCAATTTCTTCAGTGTTCTATAGTTTTTTGAGTACAGTTTGTTTAGCTCTTTGATTAAGTTTATCCATAGGTATTTTATTTTTCTTATTAATATAGTAATGGGGTACTTTTCCTAGTTTTTGTTTCTAATATTTTATTGTTGATGTACAAAACTGCCTTTGATATCTGACTATTGATGAAAGTCACTGATATTTTTTGAGCATTTTAACTATTCTTTATAACAGCCTGAAATTCAGGTAATTATCATTCTTATTTTACAACAAAAGCCACAGAAACTCCAAGAAAATGAAATAACTCAATCAAGACAATTAAGATAGTATGTTTACAATGACAGCAGAGACTTGAACTGTATGTAGTTCACCTGACTCCAAAGCCTTGGCTTTCAAGTATATAAGTACTGCTTCACAGCCCAATGCAGGCCAAATTCTGCAAAAAGTCACATCACAGGAGGTTCAAACTATTTCAGGAAAAGGGAGTAAGTTTCCTTTGAAAGTTAATCAAACTAATTTTTGACAAATGAAAACATATTTATTACATAAAAGCTTACCCATATTATTTTGTTCTGTGAGGATTAAAATATCTTTTTATAAAATAAAGAAAAAGCCAAAGAGAAAAATATCCAAAATACTCTTTCTAAAATTTAATGATCCAAAAATAAAATATAATTATGGTTGTACCAAAGGAGTTTTACAACTTGAGAATTGACTTGATCAATTAGAGGTTAATAAAAGGCATTTAAATATTTCTTGTGCCCAGGTCATTGTAAAGAACACTGAAATATGAACCAAGAAACCAGGATTGCTTCTCTGCCTTGTCTCTAATGATATGAAATTTTGTGTAGGGCACTCATCATTTCTGGGATTCTATTTCCCATCTGTAAAATGAGAGTTGGACTTATGTGATCTTTAGTATACCTTCAACTTGAACATCCTGTAACAAAGGGTAAGCTTTTGTTAAGTTTATCATTAATAATTTATTGTTTTATATTTTTTAAGGAGTTGACCATATTTTATGCCTTGTTTCCCAACCCCACCACTCCCAACAATCTTAGATCTAATTTAAACTCTAAATGAAGTGGAAAACTGCCCTTTGTGCTCTCTTCTCCTCACCAGCAGGTGTTTGGTTTCCCAGATTTCCCAGCTGACACTTCAGGATTTGTGTCTTTGCCTCTTTGCAACAACTCTTTGGCACACATGAAGAAGTAAGGGATGAGTATGTTGAATGCTGAAATACTTGACTAAGCTGCACTCTGGAAATAGTGGTCACTGCTTGGATCTTTGCTGGCCAATCTGAATTTAAGAATAAGATAGTTTATTGCAGGCATTTTTTATTTTCTTTTTGCTTGTTTATTTGACATCTTAGTTTAGCAATGTCATATCCATTTCTTTGGGGCATTGTATTGAAAGACTTTTATGAACTTGTTTTTATTTCTCTCTTTGGCAATTTCAGTGACAATTTTGATTAAAAGGGCAATTCTGAGCAACATCAGTCTACAGAAAAGAAGCTAGCAGGCCATCCTGACCCAGCAGCATGCACAAGTGCTAATGGCCCAACCAGCCTTCCTAATCTACTTGCCTAAGCATGGGGAGTCATGAATAGATATTAATTTTCATAGCTCCCTTAGCACTGGTTATGTGCATTATTTGTGAGCAAGACCTGCATGATTTAGATGTGTACATGTAAGTCTAGCAAAGGATTTGAGAGAATAAAGGTACATTGGGAATTAAGCAATATAGCATTTACATAACAACTATTTATGACTTTGGGGATATAAAACAATGGAGAGAATTCTCAGCACAGGGCTGAGGTTTCCATTGCAGGATTCCCAAGACTGTTAATGAGAATCATGTGGCTGAATCCTGTCACATCTGCTGAGAATGTAGCCTGAAGTGTTCTCATTGTGTTAACTTTGGGAGTTCACAAATAGTGGGTTGAGTTGGCATGTTCTTTTCCAGGTGTCATACACTTGTCTATTTTCTTTTTGTCCCATCCATTGCAACATGCAGCTCTCCTTCCATTTTGCTTTATTTCCTTCAGGTTATTCTTGGGCCACAAGTGGAAAGGGCAAAGGGAAGAAGAATGTTCTAAGCTAATGACGAATGTTGGCTTTATCAGATCTGCTGCCACTTGTGTGATGCATTATGGTATTACCAAATTCAATTGCTATCCTTTTCAGCATCTGAACTAAATTTGTCATGGGAGCATAGTTTGTGTTGAAGAGTTCCTCTTAAGGAGGCATTAAGGAGTCCAAGGTGTGGCTCTAGACACAGGATAAACCGCTCTGCAGCCTGGAATGGAGCACTGAATTGCCTTCCTTGTACTCTTCTGTCAGGCTCTCAGAGGGCCCAAAGGATGGTGCTTATGAAGTGGTTTGTCTTGTAACCATGTGCTTTGAAAACAAAGAACACTATTTAGTTCTTTCTTCTACCCTTGAAGTTTGTATCTTTCATCATTTCTGATGCCTCAAGTTGCACTTCTCACATGGGCACACCCAGCAGGGCAACAATGGGGAAGAGCCATGCTCAATAGTGCACCAAGTTTCAGAGAATTTAATCGCATCACAAATGCTGGGACCTGGCTCAAAAACAAGTAGAAACTGCCTACTCAGAATGTGAAGTGCTTTTCTTTTCCCCACTAAGTTCATCTCAGTTTTAGAAGTTTTAGTCAGGGTTTATCCTTTATGTGGTTTTTTTTTAGCATAAGTTAGGACAATAGTCAGATAACTTTTATTCAAATGCAAAAATACTTGGTGATATGGAACGTATTTTATTTGTTTTAAAATTCATCATTGCTGATGTTATTCATAAAATTCAGTTAACAAATAAAAGGTCTGGTTGTTCCTTCCTTTTTCCCTTTAAAATTTTCTTGAATTCATGATCTACCTCATAAAGTCCAAAAGGATAACGCACATAGGAAAATGCAAGGTTCTAAATAGGTATAAATAATAGGTTAAAACTTAAAAGAAAACTTTTAAATGACTCCAGGGACAAAATGACACCTAATTATTTACCTGGTGAATTGAGTATCCAGAGTGAAGCATCAGATTTAAGAACCATAGTTCCAACTTTTGGGGATAGAAGGTTTTTAAATTTCTAACTGCTGGTTCACAGTATTAAGAAGTAAAAACAAAACAAAATAAAATACTCTGAAAGAGTAGATTTACTAAATAGAAGAAAACATCCTTAGTTTTCAAGACCTACAAGAAACTATTTAAAAATATATATTTTGTTAACTTCTATTTTATTATTAAGTGGAAGAGAATTGAATATTTAAAATGCATTCTTATCTAAAATAGAATATTTGGGTATTTTCATTTCTCAGTTTGATGATTCACAATAAAGAATTTAGATTATCTGTCTGTTGCTATGATTTTAAAAAACAAACGCCACATTTAGTTGGACTATCTTGGTCTGTAGGACTCTTGGTTCTAATTTACACGAACTTCTAACTTCCTAGCAACCTGCTATTCTCTCTCCTCATTTAATCCTGCACATTGCATCCATAGTGACTACTTTATAATAAAAATTCCCATGATGTTTCTTTCATGAATAATAATCTCTACTGCTCCTTTTCTTCTTTTGTTTGTTTGTTTGTTTTCTTGTTTTGCCTCTACTCTTTATTTTTTTGTTTATGCTATTATAGTGGTCCCAATTACCCTTCCATTGGACTCCCTCTACCCAGCCTTCCCCCACTTCAATAGTCATTCCTACACCTTTATCTATGTCCATGGGTCCTTCATATGTGTTCTTTGACCAATCCCTTCACCTTCTTTCAAACAAGCTCCACTTCCCACCTCCACTCTTTAAGGGCCAGTCTATTCAATGATTCTATGCCTCTAGTTCTATTTTGCTCATTACTTTATTTGTTCACTAGATTCCTGTTTATAAGTGAGATCATATGATACTTGTTTTTCAACGACTGGCTTATTCCACTTAGCATAATAGTCTCCAGTTCCATCCATGCTGTCACAAAAGGTAGAAATTCTTTCTTTATTTCCTGCTGCATAGTATTACATTATGTAAATGTACCACAGTTTTTTTTTTTAATTAATTTATTGTTCTTACATTACATTTGTCTCATTTCTCCCCCATTGCTCTCCCCTGACCCAACCTTCCCATCCCCTCTGGCATAGTAAATCCCCATATGTTGTCCATGTCCAAAGGTCATTTATATTAGTTCCTTGACTAAACTGTTCCCCTTCTTGCCTCTTTCTCCCCTTCCCTACTCTCCTCTGCACACAGTCAGTCTGACCCTTGTTTCCATGCCTCAGGTTCTATTTTGCTTATTTGTTTTTTTTGTTCATTATTCTCCCCTATTAGGTGAGATCATATGGTATTTGTCTTTCACTGACTGGCTTATTTCACGAAACAGTACTCTCCAATTCCATCCCTGCTGTTACACAAAGAAGGAGTTCCTTCTTTCTTTCTGCTTCTTACATTATGTAAATGTACCAGTTTTTTTATCCATTCATCCACTGATGGGCCCTTAGGCTGTTTTCAGCACTTAGCTATTATAAATAGCACTGCTATGACCATAGGGGTGCAAAGATTCTTCTGTGGTGTTTCAGGATTCTTCAGGTATAATCCTAGCTGCGGCATTGCTGGATCAAAAGACAGTTCCATTTTTAGTTTTTTGAGGAAAATTCCACACTGTTTTTCTATAGTAGCTGTACCAGTCTGCATTCCCACCAAGAATGGTGGGAATAAAGGGTTCCCTTTTCTCCGCATCCTTGCCAGCACATGTTGTTTGTTGACTTGTTAATAATGGCCATTCTGATAGGTGTGAGGTGGTATCTCACTGTAGTTTTAATTTGCATCTCTCTGATGGCTAGCGATTTTGAGCATGTTTTTCATATGTCTATGGGTCATCTGTATGTCCTCCTTGGAGAACTGTCTATTAAGTTCCTTTGCCAATTTTTGTTTTGAAAAAATTATCTTCCTTTTAAAAATCAATTTATTGTTGTTCTGTTACAGTTATCTTACTTTTTCCCCATTGTTATCCCCATTCCCTCTCCTGTAGTCAATCCCCACCAAGTTGTCCATGTCCATGGTTCATCTATACTAGTTGCTTGACTAAACCACTCCCCTTCTCTCCCCCTTCTCTTCCCCCACCTCCCCCTTGGTCACTCTCCATCTGTTCCTTGATTCTATGCCTCTGGTTCTATTTTGCTCATTTATTTGTTTTGTTCACTAGTCTTTAGTATTCTGAGATCACATGGTAGTTACCTTTCACTGCCTTACTTACTTCACTAAGCATAATATCCTCCAGTTCTATCCATGCTGTGGCAAAAGGTAGGGGTTCCTTCTTTCTTTCTGCTGAATAGTATTCCATCGTATATAATGATACCATTTTGAGATGTACCAGTTTTATGATCTATTCATCCACTGATGGGTACATAGCTTAGCCTATTTTTTAATTGGATTGTTTGTCATCCTGGTTTTGAATTGTAAGTTTTTTTAATACATATTAGAGATTAAACCCTTGACCAATGTGTTATTGGCAAATATGTTCTCTCATACAGTCAGTTTCCCTTTCATTTTCATGATGTTTTTTTTTTTTTTTAGCTATGTGAAAGCTATATAATTTTACATAGCCCCCTTTGTTTATTTTCTTTTATTTCTCTTGCTGTAGGAAATATAAATATTGCTTCTTGAGACACCTGAGATTTTACTGCCTATGTTTTGCACTAGAATTTTTATGGTATCACAACTTATATTTAAGTCTTCTATCCATTTTGAGTTTATTCTGGTTTATGGTGTAAGTTGGGGGACTATTTTTATACTTTTGCATGCACCAATTGTAAGTAGAAGGTAGGAAATAATCAAGATTAGAGCAGAATTAAATAACATACAGACTAAAAACAAAATTCAAAGAATTAATGGATTCAGGAGCTGGTTCTCTGAAAAGATAAACAAAATTCATAGACCTTTAACCAAACTCATCAAGAAAAAAAGAAAAGAGAAAGAGAGAGAGAACCCAAGTAAATAAAGTCAGAAATGAAAGAAGAGAAGAAACAACTGATTTCACAAAAATACAAAGGATTATAAGAAATTACTATGAATGACTATATGTCAAGAAGTTGAACAACCTAGGCAAAATGGATGTCTCTAAAAACATGCTCTTCCAAAACCGAATCAGGAAGAAGTAGAAAACTGAATAGATCAATAACAGCTAGTGAAATTAAGGCAGTAATAAAAAAAACTCCCACCACACAAAATCCTTGGACCATATGGCTTTACCTGCAAATTTTACTAAACAATCAAAGAACTAACTCCTACCCTTCTTAAATTATTCAAAAAAATTCAAGAAGAGGGAAAACTCCCAAACTTTTCTTACAAGGTCAGTATTATCCTAATTTGAAAACCAGACAAAACAACAAAGAAAGTTACAGACAAATATCTCTGATTAATACAGATGTTAAAATCCTCAAAAAAATATTAGCAAACAATATCCAGTAATGCATTAAAAAGATCATACAGCATGCTTAAGTGAGATTTATTTCAGGGATGCAAGGATGATGCAAATTTGCCAATCAATAAATGTGATATATCACATAAATAAAATAAAAGAAAAATATCACATCATATCAATATATGTAGAAAAAGCATTTGATAAAATCCAGCACCTATTTATGATAAAAACAGCAGCAAAGTGGGAATAGAGGGAGCATACCTCAATATAACAAAGGCCATATACAAAATCTACTGTCAACATCATAATGGACTAAAACTAAAAGTGTTTCCCTTAAGGTCAGGAACAAGACAAGGGTGTCTACTTTCACCAGTCTTAGTCAACCTTGTACTAAAAGTTCTAGTCAGAGAAATAAGATAAGAAAAAGAAATAAAAGGTATCCAAATTGGAAGAAGGAAGTAAAACTGTCATTATTTACAAATGACCTGATAATGTACATGGAAAACCCTATGGTCTCCACCAAAAACCTACTTGACTTAATAAGAACTTTGCAAAATAGCTGGATACAAAGTCAATAGTCAGAAATTGATGGCAAATTTATGTACATCAGCAATGGACTAGGAGAAAGAGAAACTACGAAAACAATCCCATTTACTATAGCATCAAAAATAGATAAATAAAGTATCTACTGATCCTTTTTGATGAACAGTCAGTGTAGTAGATTCCCAGATTCACAGGCAAGCCCCGCTCCCTGAGCTGTCTAGTGGCTTTCTGTTCTGACTTGGATTTTTCCTTGCTTCCTGAAAACACCATGCTTATTGTATCTTTACATGTACTCTTTCCTCTGAACAAAATATTCACCCTCAGTGATTCACCTGGAAATTGCCTTTGCTCCTTCAAAATCAGTCATGATGAAACTCCCTCCATGAACCATTTTTGATTTTTCCAGCACAATTAGCCACTCTGTTCTTTATCTTATAAACTGGCTTATGTTTTTAATTTGAATTGTCATAATGTATTTGCTTTTCCAATATTTTCCTTGGAATATACACTCTTCAATTTAGGGGACCACAACTTCATCTGGTATTTCTGGCCTAGCACAGAGTGGATGATCAAGAAATCTATGTTAAAATTGTGGATGAATGAATGAACATCAGTATTTTGAAATCCTGAAGATAAAGGTCAGAGTCAACCCTTTAGTTTGTTTTAAAATACATCTCTGTTTTGACATACTCATGATTTTTCTGAGTATTTTGTATACATGTTACAACCATTTTTTCATATCACTTCAACAGATCTTGGCCATTTTCTGAGGCAAAAAGAAAGGGACACAACTTTCATTCTTGTTGACTCTGTACCTATAAGCTGCTATATTCTTATCGTCATGGTTAGTGAAATGGACCCTGGTATAAGAATACGAGCAAAGAGATTCTCTCTGCCAGGTTTTAGAAAAATAAAACCACTGGAACACAGGGCCTTCTGATTATGTAATGCACAGGAGAGCTAAAACACTTTTCACTGATAAATGAACTGAGAACCATTTATATATAGAAATAACTTGCAGAATTATTAATGAATTTATACTACAGTGAATTTTTAAAGAATTCAGAAGCCACCTACCAGGACTGACCAGGGAGTATTACTTAAGAGTCCAATATGTTTGGTGTTAGACCTAACAGAAGCCACTGTAAAGTGTGCGCCTGCTGTAGCTTGGTGCTTCATACAAGTCACAGACTCAGCCACATTTCTCTTCTTTTTGCTTCCCCTTCAGCAAAATGATGAGAACAACTTGTAGCATATGGAAGCATTTCCACACTGCAAGTTATTCTGAGGGGAAAAATGTGATTTGCAAATTCTGTCAAATGAAACAGGCATTTCCAAATGCTACTACTATGTTCAAACACATCCTTCCTTGTGTGTCAGAAGTGTCCTGCAGATGTTTTTCTTTTTTCTTTCTTTTTCTTCTCCTTCTTTTTTTCTTTAATCTGCCATGGCTGCAAATGTGAAGCATGAAAAAGTACAAGAAGCTTGTAAGCTTGTCCCTAGTCATTACTCCAGACAGACAGGAAGACCTTCAGCTGCTGCCTCTGTATAATCAGTCTCATCATAAAGGGTTGCTCAATTATTCTCAAACAACATGTTGCAAGCAGCTGTATACCAGAAAAAGGACTGCAATAACTGCATTTGTAGACAATAGGATACCTGAAGATAAAGACAAATAAACATTTTTTTGCAAGTGCCTCCACACCCTTTTGTTTGTCTTTGTCAAGATTGACAGGAAACATTCCAATACTGATGCAAGGAAGCAGAACTCCCCATAGCAAATTTGGAGTGGATCTCTCTGAGCATTTAAACATGAATATATGGTGATGTGGTTAAAAGGAAGAATAAAAACAGTATTGCTATAAATGTCAGATTAAGGTTAGACTGACAAGGTCACAGAGAAACAGTTACATAATTTTATAAAAATGGATCTTTAAATCATTTTTAAATAGATGAACAAAATAAGATAGGGAAAATTCCCTATAAGGCGTATCAATCTACCAATAGAAGATACAGAGGGGGGAAAATCTGTTTTTATTGATGGTGTAATAGAATTAAAGCTATTTTGCAGTGGACAGAAAGTCACACCTTATATTGTAAAGCAATCAAATCTTCTCAAGGATAATAAGAAAGCTTATTTCCCAATGGATCTATAAAAAAAGAAAAGTTAATCTAAAATAGATTTTACTCTTGTAACAACTGTTTCCAATTTGAAACAAGAAGAATGTAACACAAAGTAAGAAACAAATAAAACTGCTTCTATCATCTCAACACCAGAAAGTCCCCTAGAAGATCTTCTTTATTAATAGCCTTAATAAAACAAACTGACCATTCTTTGTGTTTTGTTGTTTCAGATATTTTAATTTATGAGTTAAGACTCTGAAACAAAATGTTATATTAATAACTGACAAAAAAATTTGCCCTGAGCTATCTCATGCTACTAAATAGATTCAAAAGCAGAAATGTAAAGATAACATTTTCCTTAAAAAAAGAAAGTTGATTGCAACATAAGAAGTACACTTAAAGACTGCACAGAAAATGTTATTTCTAGGTTATAAAATAAAGGTAATTTTGGGGAGTGAAATATAAACTGGTCAGGGCTTCTCCTAAGCATATGACTGCAGCTGCTAAAAAACACATCAGGTGTTGGATTAGGAGGTTTATGTGGATTACCCCAATTAATTCTCATAACAACCCTAAGAGATGCATGCTATGATCTTCTCATTCAGCAGTTGAGTGAATTGAGGCTTAGGGGGATTAAATCACAGAGCAATGAGGAGATCAATTCTTACCCAGGTTACCAGGATCTAGATCTCTCACTTTTGACCAACCTGAATTGTTCATCACAGGACATTCTTGCTTCTTATCAGTGAAGGGTTATTGCTTATAACAAATTAAAGATCTTGGTCTTAATCTGCAAATGTTTACACCAAGTTAAAAATAAAGCTAACATATGAAACAGAATTAATATCTAAATAAATTCTGACTTTCCAGAACTTCACATATATATGAAACATCACAAGAACTAGGAACTGATAAAAATATTACTAAGCAAAAAAGACTCATTAGACAAAATTTCATGTGCCCTATGCTTTGTCCATGCTAATTTTTTCTTTCTCTCCTATCCCCTTAGATTGTTTCTGAAATCCATTGCTTATGTGTAGAGTATACTAAAACCAGAAAACAAATTAATTTTCCTTGTGTTACTAATAATGTGGATGGTTTATTCTCTTCAATGTATATCTGTTTCTCATAATTTAGTTTAGGAGAAATGAATTTAGTAGCATGCATGTTCATTTGTAAAACAATTAAAAACATATAAAAGCAAAATCAATGAGTACATTTAAAAATAATTGCTGAATTTAAAAAATGAGATTTTACATGAAACAAATGATCATTTATTTACTAAGTCCTGTTTTACTGTTAAAGGATTGAGTTCAAATTTACAAAACTCCTATTTTACTTAAATTTTCTCATTTCTTTTTTTTTTTAATTTTATTGTTGTTGTATTACATCCACCCCCTTTCTACTCCCCTCTGCCCCCCCACCCCTTCCCCCCAAAGTCAATCCCACCTGTTGTCCATGTCCATGGTTCCTCCATACTAGGTTCTTGTCTAAGCTGCACCCCCTCTCTGCCCCTGCCTCCCCCCTCCCACTAACCCCTTTCCCCCTGACCACTGCAGGCCTATTCCTTGTACCCATACACCTGGCTCTGTTTTGCTTGTTGTTAGTTTTCCTCATTATTGTCCCGTAATGGGTGAGAA
>PVIW01007204.1:58910-75860 GCA_004026585.1 Noctilio leporinus | reverse complement strand
CTCCAACAAGAGTAACTCCGGAAGGCCCCTGGTCTGCAAATGAGGCTTCCTCAGCGTGATGTCTCTCTTGGAAAAGACTCACTGAACACGTCGGGCATCCACACCAACCTCTGCAAGTTCCACACCAACCTCTGCAAGTTCCCTGGCTGGAAACAGAAAGCCATCCAGGACCAGGAGCCTTGTAACCGAACCTCCGTGCAGGCGCCGTTGAAGGAATTGAAGAATCCGAGTTCCCAGCCCCGGCTCTGCTCAACAATCTTTTTTGTGCGCAGTGCCCCCTAGAGGCACAGTGTTGAACAGCCTCACCGGGAGTAGAAACAGGGGACCTTTCACCCTTTTTTGTCCCTTTCCTCAAAGCCCAGAAATCAAGTCTAAGAGAAGCGCTGACTCTGTCCAAATTGGTCTCCTGGTTTCCATTCCTATTCCAAGGCTTCCAGCACATAGCTTCTTCTCCTCGGGCCTCAGTCTCCACACCTGGGAAATGGGAGCCTTGACCAGGAGGCCTTGCAGGAATCCCATAGGAAAGGGACAAACCCGAGAGAAAAGGAGAAACTTGATTCTGTGACCGGTGCCCAAGTTCTGAAAAGCCAAGGGGGCCAATGGCCAGTGAGTGGGATTTTCTCGCTTGTTCAGCTTTCGTTGACCTACTTCCACGTTGTTTTCCGAAGGGCGTTTGAAGAGTTCTTCATTCGGACCTGCCGCAGGCCCCGGCTGCTGGAGCTAAAGATGGTAGGAAGAATCATAGGCAGGACTGCTCTTGGGGGAGGATAGGGAGACCCTGAGCAAAGATAGAGGCGACTGGAGACACAGTCCGGAATTTTTCTGAGCTTGGGGTTCCTGGAAACTCTCCCCCATCTTTTACTAAGCCAGCAGCACCCCCAAAGAGCGAGTCCCTCCCAGATTCTACCTTTCAGGCTTGGGGATAGGGCTGGCACAAGAGGGCAGGCTGCCTCAGGAGGCAGTGATGATGCTGTAAGAAAACTGAGTTTGGGGGCTGATTACGAGGTCAAAGTCAGTCACAAACAGCCTGGGACTTGCCCTCTGAGCTATTGGGGTGCTTCCATGGCTTCCAGAATAAAGGGAGGTGAAAATCTAGGCCCTTGGTTATACCCCCAAGTGTAAAACTTAGCAAACACCAAAGAAAGAAAGCCAGGGTGTCTCGAAATGAGCAGAGCAAATGATAGATTTAAGCCTGTGAGGGTGGCAGACACCCTCAAAATTAGAGCTGTGATCTTCAAAATATAGCACAGCGGACACTGAAAGGATTTCAAGAACTATTCAAGAGGCTCATCAAAGCGAAAGCAGCAAGTTAGATTTTCTGCATCTTGATTTAAATTATCCAAGTTAAAGAAAGGAAGAGACTACTGAGGGAGCATGAACAAATTTGACTTTCAGTTAACAAGACGCTTTCGGGAATAAACAGAAAGTTTGACGTAAAGAACAAATGTAACCTCTAGAAATTAAGAATGTACTTGTGAAGTGTTTTTAAACAATCTGTTAAAAAGTCACAGAGTATGTAGGCCCTGGCTCAGTGGATAAGGCACCAGCCTGCGAACCCAGAAGTTGCTGGTTCGATTCCCAACCAGGGCACGTAACCAGGTTGCAAGCCAGGTCTCCAGCCAGGTCTGCAGCTGGAGGCAGGTGAAACGCAACCATACATGGATGTTTCTCTCCCTCTCTGCCTCCCTCCTTTCCCCTCTCTCTAAAAATAACAAATAAAATCTTTTATTATTATTTTAATTTTATTGTTGTTGTATTACATCCATCCCCTTTTTGCTTTCCTCTGTCCCCCTCCCCACCCACCCTACAAATAAAATCTTAAAAAAAAAAAAAACAAAGGCACAGAGCAAATTTGGTAAAACTGAAGAAAGTCTCCATAAAATGCAAGATATATGAGAAGAAACCCTTCAGAATGGATAGGGACAAAAATGGATAGGGAAAAATAGAAAAGAGATGTTAAAATATTTGGACAACAGAATGAGAGGGTATCGGAAACATGAACATCCCCCAGAGGAGAGAAGAGAAGAAAAATAATGTTTAAAAAAGAGAATAAAACTATTGAAAATGGCAATGTCAGAAGCTTAAGGCATCCTCATCAAAGTAATTTTTTAAAAATCTTTACCCAGATACACCACCGAGAAACTGCAGAGAATCTAAAACAAGGAGCAAGCGTTTTATCTTTTAATAAGAAAGGATGAATCACGAATAAAGAAGAAGTGATTGGAAAAACAGCAGAATTCTCAGCAGCAATAATGGGAGGCAAAAAACAAAAGTGGGATTATGTCTTTAGTATGTTGCAAATATATAACTGGCAACCTAGGATTCTACACTCAATAAAAAATACTTTGCAAGACTGAGGTTGGGCCCTGGCTGGGTGGTTCGGTTGGTTGGAAGGTTGTCCTGTGCACATCAAAAGGTTGCAAGTTCAAAGCCCTGGCTGGTAGCACAGTGGATAAGGCACCGACCTGGGAACCCAAAGGTCACTGGTTCGATTCCCAGCCAGGGCACATAACCAGGTTGTAAGCCAGATCCGTGGCTGGAGGCAAGTGAAAGGCAACCATACATTGATGTCTCTCTCCCTCTCTGCCTCTCTCCCTTCCTCTCTCTCTGGAAATAATAAATAAAATCTTTTAAAAAGAAGTTGCAGGTTCAGTCATTGGTCAGGGCATATGCTTAGTTTCTGGTTTGATCCCCAGTTTGAGAAGCAATCAATAGATGTTTCTCTCTCATGTCAATGTCTGTCTGTCTCTCTCTCTCTCTCTCTCTCTCAACATGTCTCTGCTGAGGATTTAAAAAACATTTGGAAGGAACTACAAGAAGAAATTAACCAACTGACCCATGAAAGTTTGCCCCATGAAATTTCAAGTTATTGTGAAAACAGTGTGGCATTGAGACCGGATGGTGAGAAGCTAGGAAAATTCCCAACAGGTGGGTTGAGGACACTGAGACAAGAAGATGAAACAAGGCCAGCTGGAGCAACATTCAGCCAGCTGGAGAATCCCAAAACCTCACCTAACCAAGGACACCTGAGACCCAATGGTTCAACCCTCTCCTCCCTGACCGGAGAACACGTAGCTTCCAGGCCATGAACCACAGGAGTCCGGGAAGAGGGGAAACGGAGGCAAAGAAGAATTAACAGCAGAACAAGGCGAGCAGATTTGAGAAGGAGCCATGCGAGCTCCCTTTCAGCTGCCCCTAGAGAAACAGCTGTTCTGCGTGCCCTCTAGGGATTTCCCTCTCCCAAATTTCTTCTGAAAACTCAAGGGAAGGTGGTGTTAGGGTTTTTACCTGCCACCGTCTCAGACTGCTGGCCTCTGAAATCAATAAAAGTGCAATTACAATCCAATCCCCATGTCCGCTGTTTGGCTGACATGCGCCCCCAGCTCAGATGTCCTCCCGCTTCAGTCACACATGACACACAATGTTCTCCAATCCCAACTGCAAGAAAATTAAAATGCAATTAGCACATCGATAGGACACCCACACACACCGAAGTTAAAAACCCAACCACTCGCCTCCATAACTGGTGATGAAAATGAAATCATAATGGGGGGGAAATGCATGGAAATTTCACACTGGAAACTTTTTTTTTTTTAAGAGTTTAATCATTACTTTTTAGAGAGAAGGGCAGAGCGGGAGGAAGAAAGGGAGAGAAACATCAGTGTATAGTTGCCTTTCACCTGCCTCCAGCTAAGCACCTGACTGGAGACCTGGCTTGCAACCTGGTTATGTGCCTGGCTGGGAATTGAACCAGCGACCTTTGGGTTCTCAGGCCAGCACCAATCCACTAAGCCACCATCCAGGGATATCACAGTGGAAACTTTAAAACACTTAGGAGCAAGTGATAAATGAAAATACTATGTATCAAAATGTATGGGGAGCAGCAAATGTTTATAGCCTCAGATGATTGTGTTTGAAAAGAAAACTGGATAAACATAAGCAAACCCATCCAGGAAACAAACGGCTAACAGTAGCTGTAAAAGAAAAGACACAGGGAGACCTGCGAAAATAGTGTGATGTTAGGTGCAGGTGAGGGCAGCCTGGGGCTCTGTGACAGAAGTCACTCTCCAAGTGCCTGTCCCCAACCACAGCTAGGAAGTGGGCCCTCCTACAACCCCTCTCCTGTGCTGGACCTGTAACTAGACAATAGTCCCAGGAGGTCCTGAAAGGTGAGGTACGAAGTGTGACCAATGAGGACGGGCGGCACATCCCAGAAGAATGACATCATTTTCCCATTTTATACAGACAGGAACATGGCAGGGAGACAGGCGTGGGGAGAGATATTAATGATGTAAATGGCAGCGGGAACATCAAGTTGAGTCGGGCCAAGTCTGTCGGTTAGGGTTCAGGAAACAGGGATGCTGGGTTCCACCTACAGACTGACAAGTTACGAGGTCTCTGGCGGTGCGTTTGGGTGGTTGGCTGAACTAGGACCTGAAGGTGGTCTGCACCAAGCGGGACCATGCTGGGACTTCCCGGGGAAACCGTGAAGGAAGAGAACCAAAGGCTCAAGGAGAAGGGATTTATTAGTTATTAACCAAGGCCTGCTCACCCACCTGGGGGTGCGCCAGAGGACATGCCTGTCACCAGTCTGTGACAAATCTTGCACGGTGAGCTCCAGCATCCTGGATAGGCCTTGTGGTCACTCTTGCCTGTAGGCCAGATAGGACAGTGGGTGGTGCACAGGTGAAATGGATTCCAGCCTCAGAGTCCCACCAGGAGCCAGGTGGTGGCTGCCTGGGAGAGGAACGGGCCAGAAGGGAGGTCCTGTTATCACTTCTGAGATGATGGTGCTTTGTATAGTAGCAAAAGCCCAAGAAGGGCGTGGAGGTGGGGATCTGGAGAAGACTGAACGCGATGTAATGGTGAGAACCAGCATCAGCCTGTCCCAGGAAGGGGGCGCGGCTGACGGCCCTGCTAGGAAGAAGCAGGCAGCCTCTTCCGCCTCCACCAAGACACCTTCCAAAGTCCAAGCAATAAAACCTGGCTGTGCCGTTCCTCCGCAGTCTACCCCTGGCTGGGGCTCCAACCAGCGACCAGCCAGGCATTTGCACTCTGTCTCTTAACTGCCTATAATCTTTCCTTCAAGAAGACAAGAACCTGGTTGGTGGCACAGTGGATAAGGCGCCGGCCTGTGAACCCAGAAGTCACTGGTTCGATTCCCAGCCAGGGCACATAATCAGGTTGCAAGCCAGGTCTCCAGCCAGATCCCTAGCTGGAGGCAGGTGAAAGGCAACCATACATGGATGTCTCTCTCCCTCTGTGCCTCTCTCCCTTCCCCTCTCTCTAAAAATAATAAAATCTTTTAAAAAAAGAAGAAGAAGACAAGAACCCAATGGAATACTACGACGCAGAAAGAAAGAAGGAACACCAACGTTTTTGCGACAGCATGGATGAAACTGGAGAGTATTACGCTTAGTGAAATAAGGCAGGCGGTGAAAGACAAATACCGTAGGATCTCACCTGTGACAGGAACCTAGTGAACAAAAACAAACAAATGAGCAAAATGGAACCAGAGGCGTGGAAACAAGGAACAGGCTGGCAGTGAGCAGAGGGGCGAGGGGAAAAGGGAGGGAAAATGGGGCAGGGTCTAGTCAAGGAACTAGTATTATTGACCCATGGACATGGACAAACCGAGGGGGGTTGACTGTGGGAGAGGGGGTGGGTGGGGCAGGGGAGACCAATGGGGGCAATGCGACAACTGTCGCGTTTAGAACACCAATAAAGAAGAAAAAGTAGAAGGAGGAGGAGGAGGAGGAGGAAGACGAAGAAGAAAGAAGGAAAAGAAGACAAGAACCGAAATCTTGCGGGTGACACTTCCAATCCAGAACTCACATCCCAGCACACGGGGCGCAGTGACAAACCCGCGCTGCCACCGTTCGCTGATACGGATCCAGGGCCTCCTACTGGGTTCTGCTCTCTGAAGCCGATAGATACGCTAGGTTTGGAAGGGTGAAGGCTCGAAGGTGTGTCCTTGGTGTGCACTTCCAGCTTCTGCTCAGGGCTCCACGCACAGCCCCTGTCACGTGTCGTGTGTGTCCCTTGTCCCGCGCCACCCACGGGCCTGAGCCTCTGCAGCCTTCCCACGCGGCCGCCAGGGGGCGCCCGTGAGCGCAGGAGTCCGACCCTGCGCACAGCTCCGCGGGGCCCTCGGTGCCCAGCGCACAGCGTGACATCTTCTCCGCTTTGGGGCTTCGCTTCAGACAGACAAGATGTTGGTAGGAGTTCCAGGTCCACGCACCAGAGGTGGTCCGGATACCAGATTGGGCAGGAGACGGGTCCCTCGCCTGTCCTTTCGCTGACCGGGGAGTCCAGCCTTCAGGTCCCGCCAGAGACCGTCTTTTGGGGGGAGGGGTTCGACGTAAGACTCGTTCGTTTGTTTTATCCTTACCCAATAAAATGGATTTTAGGTAAGGCGCCGCCCTGCGAACCCAAAGGTCGCTGGTTCGATTCCCAGCCAGGGCGCATAACCAGGTCGCAAACCAGGTCTCCAGCCAGGTCCCCAGCTGGAGGCAGGTGAAAGGCAACCATACATGGATGTCTCTCTCCCTCTCTGCCTCTCCTCCCTTCCCTGCTCTCTAAAAATAATAAATAATTTTAATAAAAATAAATAAAATAGATTCTAGAGAGGAGAGAAGAGAGGGAGGGAAGAGAGAGAGAGAGAGACATTGATACAAAGAAGAAACAGCTGAATGAGAAACACCCATTTGTTGCCCCCAGCACATGCTCCGGACACGGGGACACAGGACCCACCACCCAGGCATGTGCCTGGACCAGGAGCTTCACCGCAGCCTTTCCATTTGCAAGCCGTTGCTCCAACCCACTGGGCTACACGGCCCCACGCACAACAAAGCTTGTTTTTGGCATTTGTTGTTAAATGACCTCACGTGCCAGGCTGAGGGTGGGGACCTATCCAGGGACAGTGAGGAGTCACCAGGAAGGGCTGTGAGCAGAGAGGGTCAGGGCCAGCTCTGAGGACAGACTACCTGGGGATGGGTGGAAGGAATAGACGGGAAGGTGGGAGGCCAGTGGGGGGGCTGGGGTGAGGAGTTAGGGGCATAGGAGGGTGCTTGAGCCACTGCCAGGCCAAGGGGACAGGGAGGGGCATGGGCGGTAGGGTCCGGGCTGGGGACCTGTGAGCTGCAGGGATGAAAGAAAGACAGAAGGATGGGGCTGGAGGTCACCACGTGACAAAGTGGGTGGCGGGGCTCTCTGTCCCTAAGATGGGAAATGAGTTGGGACACAGTGAGGGGGCAGGAGGCTGCCCCAGGCAGGAGTCAAGGGTCAAACCGAGGAGACCCGTGTGGTTGGCTGGTGGTTGAACCACAGACCTTGATAGGAGACTCCGGGGAGGAGCGGAAGCCAGGCAGAGAGCAGACCTCAGGCTGTGGTTGAGGTGAAGGATGTAAAGGGAGATGCCGAGGACACTGGTCACCCAGGTCTGACTCACCAGAGTGGGACGGAGGAGGGGCACCCGTGTCACCATGTGGGGTGCAGAGAGGAGGGTGGGGCACCCTTCCAGTGGGCTGGCCAGCAGGCTCTGGGTGTGAGATGCCACTGTTCTCCCATATTATCTGTGTGGGTAGCAAGGGCCAGGGACCCTAGACATTGGCCACAGGTCTCACTGCCCAGCAGGTAATGGCTTTCCCATAAAGGCAATGGTTTTCCAGACCTGGGGCAGGGCCGCACCTATGACAGGTGCCATCCCTCATTGGGTGATCTGAGGTCAGTCCCTCCTGCCCTCCGTGCCTCCTCATTAGCTCAACAAGCCAGGAGAGACTCTAAACAATTGCTCAGGGCCTCTGGAGTTCGAAGGCCCTTCACATTCAAGTTCCCAACGTCTGAGGTCATCTTGGTGATGATCCCCAGCCTCCCGAGAGCAGAATCCAGGTTGCAAGCTTCAAAACCCAGAACCAAGATGGCAGAATCCAGAATAAAGGCTCCCACCTCCTAGTCACGAAATCCACATTCTAGAACTAAGGTTCTAGGAGTCCAGGGATCATGGCGACCTGGCCCATGTCCAGATTCTTAAATATAACCTTCGGTTTGAAACTCCAGACTTCGTGTGTACTCCCAAGTCAACCCATGAAATCTAAGAATCTAAACCTGAGGATCCAGGCTCCCAAATTCAAAATCCAAAACCCGCCGTTCGTGCTCCAGGCGCCAGTTTTCACACGGCCCCGTTTGCGATGGCAAATGCCACGGTCTGGACGTCAGCCCGGAGGCGAAGTTCAAAGGCCCAGGATCTAGAATCTCAGTCGAAGAAGCCCTGTCACTCCAAGACCGAAAACTCCAGAATTGATTCGAGATCCAAACTCCGGAACAGTGGAACCCACTCCGCTATTCGTCCTCCCGGTTTCAGGTCATGAGTCCCCAAATCTAGACCTCGCGAATTCAGCATCCAGAACTGGTGAACCTTGGATTCTTCCCAAGGTCCAGGTCCAGAGATCCGCATCCAGAATCCAGAATCCAGACCCCGGAGTCGAGAGGTCTACATCTCAAGATCCAGAATTGGGGGGTGCGGGTGGGGGTCTGGACCCAAAATCCCAGATCCAGAAATGAACATCCAGGTTCAGAATCCAGTGTCAGAAACCAAAGATTTAGAATCTAGAACCGAGGGCTCAGACGTAATTCAGGATGGGGAGCCCCGAATGGGGAGTCCAGGCCCAAGGGCAGAATTCAAGACAGAGAGCCCTGATCCAGGCACAAGAACTAGGCCTCTGGAATCCAGTTTCTACACCCCAGACCCTAACTCCAGATGGCAGGCTCTCTATTCCCATCTCCAATTTTCCACCCTTGCCCTACTGCCTCCTCCCTCCTTGAAAATCGGCCAGGAAATTCCTCCTTGTAGGCTCAGGCAGAAGTTTCAGCCTCATAAATGTTTATGAGGTCTCATCTCCCACCCCACCAGCCACCTAGGCGTCCAGCCTGTAAAACTGACTGTCAGCCCCTCTCACCCCACCCTCCCCGACTTCCCCGGACCCGGGTGGGGCTGGAAGCTTATAAATCGAGGCGTTCAGATGCCTGCTCCCCTTCTCCTGGCGTCCAAGCTGCCCCAGATGCTGCTGGAGAAATCTGGAGGGGGTGAGATCTTTGGGGCTGGAGCTGGTCAGGGAGGGGGGTTGAAGGGAGACATCCAGTCCTGGGGGGGCCATGTGGACCACCCTGAAGGAGTTGAGTGTCAAGGGCACCTGGGTAGGCCCGTGGGCCCTTCACTGGAACTCCAAGCTGAGCCTCAACCAAGAAAGGTGAAGAAGGAACTGCGGGGGGGGGGGGGGGGGGGGGGGGGGGGGGGGGGGGGGGATGGGGTGGCATAAATCAGAATGTCCCTGAGAGCACTTGTTCCAGAAGCAGGAACAGGGTCAGGACTTATCAGAGGTTCAGGTCAGCTCAGCAGGACGCACTGAGGCATGTCACGTGCCAGGCCTCAGGCGCAGGACCCAGAGAGAACCCAACCTGAGTGTTCCCGGGATCTGTGCTGTGATGGAGGCAGAACTGGCACAGGGTGGGGGGTGGGGGGTGGGGCAGGCAGAGGAGACACCTGCTAGGTAGCGAGCCTCCCAAGAGTGGGAGCTGAGCGAGCCTCAGACGAAGCCTGATTTTCGAAGATGAATTCAGAAGGCCCGGTGGACCCCCCACCCCCACCCAGGGAGCTCTCCGCCTGGGGGGAGATGCAGACACGGCTGTTGGGGGTGGGGAGTAGGGGGTCAGAAAAGGCCTCAGGCTGCAGTGGACCCCGGAGGCAGCAACTTACCTGGGAGGGGGATTGAGGATGGTGAGGATAAGCAGTGGCATCGGCGGGGGTCCGGATGGGGGGGCCCAGCCTCACCCCAGTTCGCTCACTCCCCTCCCCAGACTGCAGCAGAGCCGGGGCCCCTCCTCCACCATGTGGCTTCTCATCTTGGCTTTCCTACTGACGCCAACGGCAGGTGAGGTGGGTCCCGGTCAGGTTGGGGTCTGCGGGAGCAGGGCGCCCCCTAAACCACCCCCGTCCGGAGCAGAGCATGGCCAGGTTCTGCAATCCACCAGCCCCTCCCTCGCCCAGAGACACCCCCCGAGACTCTGCCCTCACACCTGCCCTGAAGCCAGCTGCAGACTTTGCAGAGTCCTCACTGCACCCCGGCAGGTGCTGAGGGCTCCTGGGGCCGCGGGGGAGTCCCCACGCCAGGTGAGCCTCTCGCCAGGGCACCACTGACCCAGGCTGAGTCCCACGGCTGCCTCTATCTTGCTGCATGACCTTGGGGAAGCGACTTCACCTCTCCAGGCTCAGGCCGCTCTTTCTAGCTACTTTATGTCTCCGTGACAGGTTCCCCCACTGTCCTGGCCTGGCCCAGGGGACTGGCCCGTAAGGGTTGCCAGCTTTGCTTGAGCGCTCAGTACCTGCGGGCTCATCTGATCTAGTGAACGGTGGGGGAAGAAGGGCAGCCACTGGGTCAAGGTGACCTTGGGTGGCAGAAGAACTCCGGACCAGGTCCATCCACCTCCCACAGAGAAATGACTTGTAACCTGATGCCTCCACCTGGAGGAGTGGAGGGTGGACTTTCATTACCTCTCTGGTACACGCAGACCCTCTCACCCCTGGGGGCCCCTCCAACCTTTCCCCACCCCCTCCGCCAGCACCCCCGGGGCTCTGTCCGTGCTTTCTCCTTCCAACCACCTGCCTGCCCGCTGGGGCACCGGGCTGGGGCCTCCTCCCTCCTCCAGCTTGGACTGGCCAGTGTCAGCCTCAGCCTAAACCCTCTGCCCTTCTCCAAAGGGTGACCCCACCCTTCCCTGGTTAAGTTAAGCCCCTTGTCCACCTCCTTGGAGTTCCTTTTCTCCTGGCCAGGGCCCTGGGCCCAGTTCCCAACCCTGGCAGGCAAAGTGTGGGCATCCGGTCATGACTGTGCAGATCCTGCCCAAGCATGGGTGTGACTGTGTGCCAGGCTGTGACCTTGAGGAGACATGTGGATGTTGCCCAGGGCGGGGGGATGTGGCCCTGTGATCTTGAAACGTCCGTGTTGAGGTTGGTGTGTGTGATGCTGTTCGTGGCTGGGGCCAGGAGGCTGCGTCCTGCTCAAAGGTGTGATCTAGGTGCCCACGTGGGAGACCTGATGAGTGACTGACCTTGAACTCCAAGCAACTGACTTGGAGGCTGACCTGGCGATGGATAAATTTGTCCTGGCCTGGTTGCCTATGTCTCCCGCGATCTGTCTTTGACCTTGGGTGCCGGGACCCGTGTCCACGTGTTGCCCTGGGGTCTGATTGAGTTGGTCCACACCTGAGTGTTGGCCCTTTGAATCGCCACCGCAAAGTGGCTTGGGGATGAGTCAATTTTGACCTTGACTGCCTTTTGCTGGGTCTAGTCATCCATCCATCTGACTTAGCCTGACTAAGCCTGTGTCCACAACCTGAACACCCAGGCGTCAGTCATATCTACAAAAATAACTCTGCGAGTCCTTTGTTTAAGAAAATGAATATTTATTAGGCAGTCACACTGTATCAGGCATTACACACACACACAGATGCACACACTCCTAGTTAATCCTGACAACCATCTCAGGTTCCAAATGAGGAAACAGAGGCACAGAGAGGTCAAGTAACTTGCTCAGAGTCACACAGGTGATGTTTGGACCCCTGGGGACAGGTTACTTTCTCAATCCAAATTTAACCTTGATACTATAGACCTGTGCCTGTGGACCAGTTTCGGGAGGGGACCTGAATACATATTGATATGGACCTGAGTACATATCAATGTCTCTTCACAGGTACCTTTATTAAAGACCCACTTTGTATGTCCCCGTGTGCAAGTGTGAGCACCTGTGGCCTCGTATGTACAGACCCCCTAAGGAGGCCAACTTAGGTTCTGAGTTTCCATGTGCCAATCCGTGCCTGTGAACATGTATGTGCGTACTCATGCCTGCCCACAATTTCATGGCCCATATTCCCACACCTATGCGAATCCCTGGGCTGATTCCTGAAGCCTGCAACCTATGAGCATGCAAATGAGTGTCAGCGTCAAGGGCTGTCCACACCAGTTCCATTTGGAAGACCAGTTGTGCCTGTTTGCTCGCCCGTGACCTTGTGTGGTCACGTACGTGCCCCCATGCGTGTGACATGCTGCCCTTGGCTGGGATGCTCAGGCTCTGGTTGCCAAGACTATGTGTCATACCTACTGAGTGGCCACAACCATTTGGCATCTGGGACAGCTCCGTGACCTTGAATGTTTGGACTGTATCCATTGTCCCAACCGCAGGGGACTCCTTGCCTTCTGGTCCCTTCCCTGTTCTTTCTCTCCCAGAATCCTGCGGTCAGTGGGTCGGGGGCCAGGGGCAGGGGGACAGTTCCAGAGAAAAGAAGCAAAAGTTGTAAAAGCCAGCAAGAAGGCTGTGCTTGCAAATCAACAGCAAGAGCATCTTAAGGAGTTGGGGGAAGGCACAGGTGAAAAACCACATAGCCAGGGGGCAGGGGGCAGAAAAGGTGTGGGGTCTCTGTCCTCAGAGACCACCCCCTTTCCCCTTTTTTATCCCCTCTCCCAGCCGCCCAGGATGACAACGACAAGCTGGGAGGTGAGGAGTGTGTGCCCCACTCCCAGCCTTGGCAAGTGGCCCTTTTTGAGCGAGGACGCTTCAACTGCGGTGCTTCACTCATCTCTCCGTACTGGGCGCTGTCTGCCGCCCACTGTCAAACGCGGTAGGCAGCCCGAGCTCGGAGGTCCCGACGGGGTACGGCAGGAAAGGTCTAGAGACCCGTGAACCTTGGGCTCAGGAAGAAAGAGCTGGAGCCCGAGAGAGCGCTCTCAACTTTTTGAAAGACTTGAGTCATTGTTTTTAGAGAGACGGGAAGGGAGGGAGGAAGGAAGGGAGGGAAGCATCCACGTATGGTTGCCTTTCACCTGCCTCCAGCTACGGACCTGGCTTGCAACCTGGTTATGTGCCCTGGCTGGGAATCGAACCGGGGACCTTTGGGTTCGCAGGCCGGCGCCTTATCCACAGTGCCACCAGCCAGGGCCCTAATGGAGTTCTAGTTGTGCCTGCAGGGGTTGCCCGCCACGTTAGTCCCTGGGGGGCAAGGGCTGGACCTCAGCTTTGGGGCTTTTGGAGCAGGGTAATGGGATACCCAGGTCCCCCCAGAGGGAGCCCCAGGCTGTCCGCTCTTTGACTTTTCTGTCCCCTCTGTCCCCCCACACCCGCGGATCGCACAGCAACATGAGAGTGCGCCTGGGCGAGCACAACCTGCGCAAGCTGGATGGCTCAGAGCAGCTGCGGTCGGTTTCCCGCCTGATCCCGCACCCGCACTACGAGGCGCGCACCCATCTCCACGACCTCATGCTGGTGCGTCTCAGCCGGCCGGCGCGCCTCTCGCCCTATGTGCGCCCCGTGCTGCTGCCCTTACGTTGCCCCCAAACCAGTGAGTCCTGCGTGGTGTCTGGCTGGGGCCTGGTGTCTCGCAACCAGCTGGGGACCACAGAAAACCGAAAGTCACAAGGTGCGTGAAATGATGGCGCTGGATGTCAGGACTTTAGCGACCGTATCCTCCAGGGCTCTTGGGCAGAGAGAGGGAATGAGGGCCTGACCATGTGTCGCTGTCCTCCGCAGTGAATCTCCCGGATACATTGCACTGCGCCAACATCAGCATCATCTCGACCACATCCTGTAACAAGGACTATCCGGGGCACCTGATGAACACCATGCTGTGTGCAGGTGTGGAAGGCGGAGGCACCAACTCCTGTGAGGTCAGAGCCCACCGCGGCGCACCCTGAGAAGAGAGGAAGGGGGCCAGGTTTGGGAGTTGAGACGGGTGGGATTTTGCTTGCTTTGGGCCAGAGGAGATTCTAGGGATAGGTCTGAGAATGGAGGAGGGAGAGCAGTTAGATTGGGGGTGGGGGTGGGGTGGATGCTATACACAGCGGTCAGTTTGGGATCTAGTTGAGACCAGGAACGGGTTTGTTTTTATTTTAGATGGGAAACATGTCAAGGCTGAATTGGGGACTGGGTACCTTTTAGTTGGGGTGCAAAGGACATGTCAGTGGGGTTGGGTTGGGTTGGAAGTGAGGGTGGAAGTGGGCCTGGCTGGATTCTGAATGGAGAAGGGGTAGGGCTTGGGGTGGGGTGGGTTGGACATGGGCTGGTTGAGTGGGTTGGGTTGGGTTGGGTTGGGTTGTGTTGGGTTGTGTTGGGTTGTGTTGGGTGGGGTTGGGTTGTGTTGGATTGGGTTGGGTTGGATTGGGTTGGGTTGGAAGTGAGAATGGGGCTGGGCCTGGCTGGATTCTGAATAGGGAATATGTAGGGGTTGGGGTGGGGTGGGGATGAACATGGACTGGCTGAGTTGAGTTGTATTGGGTTGGGTTGGGTTGGGTTGGGTTGGGTTGGGTTGGGTTGGGTTGATTGGGTTAACCTGGGTTGAATGGAGTTGAGATGCCGTGGGGTTGGTGTTTCATCAAGGATGTGAACGGTGATGAGGATGGGGATCAAAACCCTGGATCCAAAGGTTCCCACTTGAGCTTCCCTTTTTTCCCACAGGGTGACTCTGGGGGACCCCTGGTCTGCAGAGGCATCCTACAGGGCATCGTGTCCTGGGGTGATGTCCCCTGTGACAGTACTACCAAGCCTGGTGTCTATACCAAAGTGTGTCGCTACCTGGAGTGGATCAGGGACACCATGAAGAAGAATTGACTATCCTGGCCAACCCCAGCCCCTCATCCTTCTCACCTCTGCAGCCCTCACTCCCACTTGGAGCAGAAACTCCTACAGCTGCTCCATCTCAGCATGGGGCAGAATCGAGCCATTGCCCAAGACCCCATCTGTCTAACGCCTAGATGTTAGCCAAGGACCTGTCCCACCTGAGGTCAGAGCTGGTGCTCAAGGTCACCTGCTTAACACCAAGATAATGGCCCTGGTGCAGTTTCTCTGGAAAAGTTTCTGTGACTTTCTTCTGGTGAAAGGAAGTGGGAGGTAGGGATGGGGTGGGGATGTGCCATTCCTCTTCACGGACGGCCCTGAGAAATGGCAGGAAGCAGGGCTCTGTTTCCTCACACGTGGCATCAGCTGCATGCTCTTGAGAAAAAGACAACCTCACTCCCTTCCATGAAACATGGGTCCTCACATTGCTCACCTCATAGGGTTGGAAGGATTAAATGAGGGAATTCTTAGAGGCTGGTTCAAACAGCGCTTGGCGCTGGGAAAATATGTCCCAGAACCCCAGCACACATTAGGTGATCAAGAATGACCATTTTCTTTAAGGTTTAGCTTGGAGCTTCCTGGTAGCCATGGCAAAAAGGCAAAGACTCTCCTAAGGCAGGTTCCTGACCTACATCAGAGCCTGGGGCCCTACGAACTGCTTTGATTTGACTAAAGAGCCAAAGGAACATGTCAGAAGCCCATGGGTTTCCCACAGAGGCTGCCGGAATCCGGTTCTTTTTATTCTCTTCAGAGATCCTGAGAGTGTGATGTTCAAGGTCACTGAAGGTTGAAGCACTTCAACCTGGGCCCTGAGACCTCAGTCTTCTATTGGGAAGGGGAGGTTGGAACTTGCGAGAAGATGCTGTTGACCCGGGAAGCCAGAAAGTCCGGGGTTCCTGGGACTTTGGATGACATCAACCTGAACATCCAGATCTGGGAAACCAGGACCCCAACATTGCTTTGAGGGGAACAATAGATTTGGAAATGAGAGTGGATGTATGCAGGGAGGCAACTTGTGGGCCGTGCTAGACATGGCTCCTCCAACCCCCACGATGGAAGGCTGAACGGAGAGCCCCTGGTCAGAAGACACCACATGGCTTCTTGGCCTGCGTGTCTATCTCTTGACCCTTTCTTACCACATGTACACACTGAGGTGATGTAGTTTAGGGTCCCAGGCAAGAAGCATGTCCCCTTTGTCTGGGACCCCTTCAAACAAGGCTGGGACTCAGGGAGGTGTGGTCCTGCTTCGCTGACCTGTGCTCCCTGAAATGAGAGTAATAAAGGCCGTGTCTGCTCCATCCAGCCTCCTTTGAGGGGGGAGGTTTTGGCTTCCCTCCAGCGAGCAGGTGAGAACCCCGGTCTCGACCCTCTGCGTTCCACCACCGAGTCATCATATCCTTGGCCCGGGGGGAGTTAGAATTGTAACGGGTACTCTCCGATTTTAGTATAAGAGGTGCAGGCACCATGATCCCGCGTCTGCGAATGCAAGAATCAGGGCACCCTGCAAGCCAAAATTGATCATTTAGGGGGGGTCTGGAAGCTGAGAAGCTGGTGTCTTCACTCCGAGCGGTGCAGGGAGAAGGGAACCAGGGCCCCACGGTGTGCACTGAGTCTTGGGATACGCAGCCTCCCTTGGGGTTCGGTGCGTTGTGTTGGAGGGGTCCGTGATTCCTCCACCAGCCTGTTTCTGTTCCCGTTCACTGCCCCACCTACGCTAGCCTCCAAGCAAGGCCCCGGGAGCTCCGGGCCCTGCCCCCGGCTGGCCTGGGCCCCAGGAACACTTCCAGCGGGCAGTCGAGGGCCTGCAGAACAACAGGTGTTTATTTTCCCATCCTTTCCACAGCTCTGCGGGGGGAGGAGGCACCCAGCCCCCAGGCAGTGGGGAGGAGGGCGGGGTGGGGTGGGGCAGGGCCTTGGCTGGCCTCAAGGTGCCAGCACAGCAGTGGGGAGGGGCCCTAGGGGACTGAGGGCTTTTATAGGCTCCTCAGAGAGGCTCCTCAGCACCTTGCCCACCACCTGCTTGCTTGCCTCTGGACACTCCACCACCATGTGGCTCCCGCTCCTGTGTCTGGCCCTGGCCCTGGCCCTGGCTGGGACTGGTAAGACAGCCGCGGAGATGTGGGAGGGGGGCGGGCCCAGATTCTCCTGCTGCCTTCACCCCCCACCCACCCCATATAATATAATCATAAATCCTTTCCCTTGCGCCCAGCATCCCAGCTTTCACCTCAGCAACCCCCGTCCACCCCAGACCAGGGCACCAGGTTCTTTCCTATCGATCCCACCCCCACCC
>PVIW01007204.1:0-58810 GCA_004026585.1 Noctilio leporinus | reverse complement strand
GGCCTTGGAGATGTTTTCCATCCAGCTGTCGCCTCCCATGCAGGTCTCCCGGCCCCCGGCATCGGGTGTCCTCCGATCCCAGGACCCTCCAAATTGCAACAGACCCCCTTCTCTGCTTCCAACACAGACTTTCTGGGCCATGCTGGGGTGGATGTCTCTTTTTCCCCAGGGACCTCTATCCAGCACCCCCAGCCTTCTTCTCCAAGGAAAACCTTCAGGACTCCCAGCCACATACCCATTGGGTTGTAGAATTCTCTCAACTCTTCCAGCCCCAACCAGGAACCCCAATCACCCTGCGTTCCCCGGGGTGCGCTTCTTAGCCTCCCAGACCTGATCTCCCAATCCACACCCTTTTCAGGACCCCGGAAAGGCCTATACCATTTCTTCAGCCTAGGATCCTCTTCACCCTCCATGTCTTTTCTCCCCGGCCTCCGGAGGCCTTGAACCTGGTTTCCCCTCTTCAGAACCCACAGCCCCTTGTCCCCCAGCCCAAGACCCCTAACCACCCCCAAAGCCCAGCCCCCACACCCAACATCACTCCAGGTGCTGCCTGCTCTCTCCTGTCCTGGCCCCTGGGGTCTGCCCTGCTGTCATCAGAAGTCTCCCCACCCAGGACCAGCCCGCAGTCCCCAAGCCTTCAGAACTCTGGGGCCCTCCTGGCACCCCGCACCCATGCCTTCTGACCCTGCTCCCCACCCCACCCCCACGGCTCCCTCTCCTAGCCCTGCACCCTGGCCCCACTGCCACCTCCACCTGCCCTCTCCGCAGGTGCCGTGCCCCCCATCATGCCCCCGATCCAGTCCCGGATCGTGGGAGGCTGGGAGTGCAAGAAGGGTTCCCAACCCTGGCAGGTGGCCCTGTACGAGTACCTCAGTTTCGAGTGTGGGGGTGTCCTGATCCACCCCCAGTGGGTTCTCACAGCTGCCCACTGCATAACTGAGTGAGTAGAGAGAGGGGCTCTGGAGGGGGGTGCTACCAAGTGACCAGGCCACCAGAGCCGTCCCCTCCCTCAGATAACTTCAGGGGAGGCTGGGGGGGCTGAGGCAGAAGGAAGGCTGCAGTCCAGGGGCACAAGGAGGGAAGCGGGGCTGAGACTGGGTGAACCCAGGGGAGCGCCCCATGGTAGCCTGAGCCTGCTTCTGCCCGTCCCCATTTCACTGTCACTCCATCTTCCTCCGTCCTGTCCCTGGCTCCCGGTAACTGGCTCAGGGTGGCTCTCTCTGTGACTGTGATTTTGTCACTATCTCCCTCCCTCTCCTATCTCCATGTCTGCTCCTGTCTCTGCCCACCTCTGGGTATCTCTACTGCCCTCTTGGTCTCTGTAGGTCTCACCCTCCAGCTCTCTGCTCTCTCGCTCTCTCTCTGTCTCTGCCTCATTCCCTCTCTCCATCCCCAGGATGGGACTGAAGGGGACCCCCAGAGAAAAGGGACAGATGCTCACACTGCTGGACGCCACCCTTCAGGGCAGCCATCCGCCCCACACAGGGAAGGGCTGGCTGGGGCCGGAGCTGGGCGCGGGCCATGGAGGAAGGAGGAAGGAGGGAGAAGAGGCAGGGAAGGGTGCGTCCAAGAGGAGGCTGCTGACCTTGGGCTGGGGGCCAGGTCACCCGCCTGCTGGGGAACCAGCCCCACGGCCCCAGCTGCCCCTGAGCGGGTCCAAGGCCCCTCCTCCCCCACCCATTTCACCCCCTCCCAGGCCTCCTCTAGCTTCATCCATTTCTCATCCTCTCTTTTCACTTCCTCCTTCACTTCTCGCTCTCCACCCTCTCGCTGTTTCTCCCTCCTGCTCCTGCTGTGTGTCTGTGTCTCACTGTCTCTGTCTGTCTCTTCCTTGATCTCCCTTTCTGCTCCCTCTTCTTGGCCCTCCCTCCACCTTTCTCACACCCTGTAACATTTTTTTAAAGATTTTATTTATTATTTTTCAGAGAGAGGGGAAGGGAGAGAGGCAGAGAGGGAGAGAAACATCCATGTATGGTTGCCTTTCACCTGCCTCCAGCTACGGACCTGGCTGGAGACCTGGTTATGTGCCCTGGCTGGGGAATCGAACCAGCGACCTGTGGGTTCGCAGGCAGGCGCCTTATCCGCTGTGCCACCAGCCAGGGCCTCCTGTAACATTTGAAACTCTCTTCTTCATTTCTGTTCTTGTCACCTCTGGATCGGCCTTTCACACTGCCACGTGCTTCTGGTTCTCCAGGATTCTGAATCTTCCACACCTGCTCCGTTTTTCCCCCTGGTTTCTCATCCGCTCTTGTGGGGACCCACCTCCAGGCTGCCCAGGCCCCATCTCCCTCCTTTCCCCCTCGAGTCTCCTCATTCCGCTCGTGCCCCTCTCCCCATAGCAATTACCAGGTCTGGCTCGGGCGCCACAGCCTGTTTTCCATGGAAGACACGGCGCAGCTCGCCCAGGTCAGCCAGAGCTTCCCACACCCTCTGTTCAACATGAGCCTCCTGGAAAACCACACCACCTACCCCGGAGAAGACTACAGCTATGACGTCATGCTGCTCCGCCTTACGCAGCCCGTCCAGATCACGGACACTGTGAAAGTCCTGGAGCTGCCCACCCAGGAGCCCCAACTGGGGAGCACCTGCTATGCCTCTGGCTGGGGCAGTATCAACCCGTATCCCTGTACGCCAGCCTGGAGCCCTGGCACCTGGGTGTGGGGAGGAGGGGCTGGGGGCCCCGGGACCCCTGGGCCTGAGGGAGGAGGGGCTGAGGGGCCAGGTGGCATCGCCACAGCCTTGTCTCCATGACCCCTAGTCAAGTACCCAGAAAACCTCCAATGTGTGGATCTGGAACTCCTGCCCAACAAACTGTGTGCTGATGCCCACCCTGAGAAGGTGACAGATGTCATGCTGTGTGCTGGACGCATGCAGGGTGGCAAGGACACTTGCGCGGTAAGCCAGCCGGTTCCCCTCTGGGCCTCAGGGTGCAGAGGGTCGGGCTAGAGGCAAGCACTCTGGGAGCTGGGTGAGGAGAAGGACTAGGGCAACGGAGCCCCCGTGATGTCGGGCACTGGGCTCTGACCTTCCCGGAGGACAGCATCCGTGTCCTGGGCTACCCAGATGTAACGCCTCAGCTCCACCCACTCGCCCCCTTTCCTTCCTGCACCCCCATCCAGCTGTCACCTGCACCCCCTCTTCCACACCACAGTTCACCCTTCCCCCCTTGAAGGGAGGCTCCTGCTTCCCATCACCGCTCAGCCAGAAAGCAGAGACAGGGATTGAATTGCAATTGCACTTTTTTTAAAAAAAAAAGATTTTATTTATTCATGTATTAGAGAGAAGGGAGGGAGAAACAGAGGGTGAGGAATACCAATATGTGGCCGCCTCTGGCCTGCAACCCAGGCATGTGCCCTGACTGCAAAATCGTACCCTGATCCTTTAGCTCAGAGGCCGGCCCTCGGTCTGCTGGGCCACACACCCGCCAGGGCGTAACTGCGCTTTTCTTCATAGCAGAGGCCGGCAGTCTGAGAAGGTGGTGGGTAAAATCCCTACCTTCACCTCCCTTGAGCTTTCAGAAGCAAGCTGATACAGGGGAGATGAGGTGGGGGGGGGGTGTCCTAGGTGGAGCACAGAAGTGCCCTTTCTCTTGGGAGAATGGGGAGGGGCAGCTGCTTCTTCCCAAGCTCCCTCCCTTTATGACGCTGTTCCGGCCCCTCTGCATCAGTTTCCCCTCTTCCCTGGTACCTGGGGTTCATGGCCCGGAAGCTATGCATTCTCCGGTCAGGGAGCAGAGGGGCGAGCCGTTGGGTCTCAGGTGTCCTTGTTTAGGGGAAATATGGTCTTATGGCTGTATGTTGCTTGACCTGTTTGGCCTTGCTTCCTCTTCTTGTCTCAGTGCCCCCATCCCCATCCCGCTGGCCGGAAATGTTCCTAATTTCTCACTCAGGGAACGCCGCTTGGGGGAGATGGCCCCTGAGATGAGTGCCGAGGTCGCGGGTCTCGGGAGATGGGTCCCTTCGCTCCTGCCTGCTGACCTTTTCCACAGGGACTGTCTCCCCAGGCCCTGCCCGCAGCCACGGAAGCCAGCGGCTCACCCCCGTTGGCTGGAACTCGCCCCACTGCCCCCTCCGTCGGAACCCTGCCCACCTGCGTCTGGGAATGGACTCCGGACACAGGTCGCAGGCTGACCTCCCGCTCTCCCCTTTCCCCTCTATTCCGTAGGGTGACTCAGGGGGCCCGCTGGTCTGCGACGGTGTCCTGCAGGGGATCTCAGCATGGGGCTACACCCCCTGCGCCCGACCCAAAAAGCCAGGTGTCTTCACCAAAGTTATGGCCGTCCTGGACTGGATAAAGGAGACCATGGCCGCCAACTCCTGAATGTCTCTGCCCTCTCCCTGAGCCCCAATAAAACCAGATATGCATCTAATTCGCATGAAGTTCTGGTGTCTTTTGGCAGAGCACTTGGTAGCCGGGGACCCTCGGGGACCAGGCTGGAACGGCCCCGGGCCCCCATTCTCGCCGCAGGGGTCGCGCAGTGATGGACAGGGGGACAGGATGGGCCAGAGACAGGGGCAGGCAAACAGGCAGAGAACGGAGGCAGTGACTCGAGGCCAGTTCCACCTGCTGGGCCCGACCCTGCCTCGCGGGGGAGGACAAACGTCGGACTCTGCGAGGCTGAAGGGCGCCCACATTTTATTGTGGGGGGAAGCCAGGAAGGGGACCGGTGGGTGCTCTTGCAGGCCACGCCCCCTGGGGGAGGGGCTACATCCCAGGCTGGGCAGGGTCTTGTCCGCAGGGGCTCCGGGGGCGGGGCTTGCGACGGCTGGTCGCCAGGGGGCGGGGCCTAGCTCGCGTGGGGCGTGGCCTCGCCCACGGACCGCGCAGCGCCAGCTCCCACTTCGGGGGTGAGCGCAGAATGAGGACTCAATGGACCCGAGCAGGGTCGCCAAGGGTGGGCCCAAGCTCGAGGGACCGGGCTTTGTCAACAGTCCTCGGAGGGCATGGCCTCTTCTTAGGGACTCGACGCAGGTGCAGTCTCAGGCTCGGGGCCCCGCACCTGGCCGCAGTTCCCTGTCATTGTCCTGAGAAACAGCTGCTTAGCGAGGCTCGGCGGGGGTCTCCTGGAGCGGCGGGGAAGTGGGCAGGTCCTCGGTTGGCTTGGGGTCTGCGTCCGACAGCTGTCTGATCCCCGGGGAGTTGTGGCGCAAGGCCCACCGGCGACAGCTCACCCGCCGATCGCTCACCTGCCGCTCCAAAGGGATCGACTCCAGACCCCACATGCCCACGTGGTTTAGGTAGTTCAAAGTTCCTGGGGGGAGGGGCCTGGGTGGGCCATCGGACTCGGAGCCCCGCCCTAGGCCCCGCCCTGTTCCCCTTGGGTCCGCCCCCATTCTGCCCAAGGCCCTGCCTCGGGTGCTGCCCTTGGCTCCGCCCCATACCCGGTCGAGGCCCCGCCCCTTCTTCCCGAGACCCCGCCCCTCCTTCCCGAGGCCCCGCCCTCACCAGCCCAGAGCATCAAGGCGCCGCTGACCCAGCACAGGTATGTGGACAACAGGTAGGAAATCTGCGGTCTTGGCTCCAGTGCCTGGCAGTTGACTACAAAGAGTGTCACGCTGAGGACAATCAGGAGTCCTGCACTTGCGTGGGGCCAGAGAGGGACACGAGGCTTAGAGAGGAACCCCAGAACCCCCAGAAAGAAAACAAGCACGTGTACACACACACACACACACACACACACACACACGACAGAGATACCTCTGGGAAGGTATCCCACACACTCACCCCAACTGAGAAAGGAGAACCGTGAGAGGGGGCAGAGATTCTGAGAAACTTTCCAAGACAGACCCAGGGGGAGGGCAGGACAGGAACCCTGAGAGAGAACCCCTCCAAAGCCAGAAAGAAAGCCAAGGGACAGACGCGGGGCTGAGGATGGCACTCCTGCCCCTAAGCCGACACTTACCAATGCAGAAGCTGAGGGAGCTGAAGACAAGGTCGATCTTGTTGAGGCGGTTGAAGACGGGCCAGAAGGAGAGGCCCATGGTGGGGAGGAGGGTGAGGCACAAGGCCAGAGCCAGCATCATGAAGCCCATGCTCATGTGGATGAGAACTGCAGGGGCGGGGGAGGAGAAAGGATTGCCCCGGGCTCACCCCCGGACACACTCCAAGCTGAACCTCCAAACTGATCCCTATGCACCCCCTTTTACAGCACCCCTGAAGGACCCCCCCAAAGTATGGCTAGAGGCACCATCAAAGTCACTCCCACGCCCACCGCCAAAGTCACCTCCTAGAAACCCCAAAATGACTCCCAACCTGCAAATTCAAAATTATCCCCATTCGCACTGTCAGTTGTCCCAAATCACCCCCCATTTACCCCATAGTCAACCTCCAAAGACAACCTCATACCCAACTATCCATATCACCAAGGTGATCCCACAGATGAACCTTGGGTCACCCTCCGATGGGAAATCGCTTCAGATGCCACATGGCTCCAGCAGCAAAGGCCTCTGGGACTCTGTTGAACTCTCTGGTGCCTCAACCATGGTTGACTCCCCAGAAAACTGAAACACTACCCAAAGATAACTGTCATGCCCCCCAGAAGGAGGTTGATGAATATACAGTGTGATTACTGCCTGGTGTTATGTTAACTTAGAAATGCATTATTCTTCCTGGTGGTCTGCATAACTACCCCCCAGATGGTTTTATTGTTAACCCCGTACGAAAGAGACCCTGTCCTGGGAGGAGGTGGGCTTCATCCTGGCCAGCCACCCCTGGGTGCACATGCCTTGCCTGTGTATGTAAGATGCTCCTATTAAAGCTCCTATGAATGTAAATGAGGCTACATGTCAGCTCTTCAGAATCGATCCTGAATTTAGACATTTGGGGCTTGCCCCCAGCAGCCCCACTTACAGCCTCAAGGTCACTCCACAGAACCATCTCAATCATTTCTGGATTCAGCCATGCCTGAAATCATTCCTACTCCCAGCCTTTTGCACGGAGGGGAGCCCATCACCCTTTCACTCAAGCTAGTTCCAGCTAGTTCCCAGTACCTGTGACCCTAAGACTCTTGATTAATTCATTCATAGGTCCCTTTGTAGGTCTGCAGGGAGCGTGGGAGCCAATGGGCCTGCACACCACCCACCAAAATGGCAAACACCCTTCCCCACAAAACAGGACTGAACATTCACCAAAGATCTAGAGGGAGAACAAAAACCTTCCTGAAGTTGAGAAGCCATCAGCCAAGTCACAGAGGTAAATGGGAGAAACTACATGAAAAGTCTGAATGTCTGCACACACACACATACAAAAAATAAAAATAAAAAATCTTTGTAACCTATACGTTATTTTTTATGCCAAACATGAAACTTTGTGCATTTTTTAAAAGATTTTCTACTTTATTCATTGTTTTTAGAGAGAAGGACAAGGAGGGAGGAAGAAAGGGAGAGAAACATCAATGTGTGGTTGCCTTTCACCTGTCACCCTGGCTCAGTGGATTGAGCACCGGCCTGCAAACCAAAGGGTCGCTGGTTCGATTCCCAGTCAGGTCACATGCCTGGGTTTTGGGCCAGAGCCCCAGTAGGGGGCTCACCAGACGCAACCACATATTGATGTTTCTCTCCCTCTCCTTCTCCCTCCTTTCCCCTCTAAAATAAATGCAAAAGGAAAGCGTGTCAATCACAGTGTGACACCCTCCTGACCAGGATCACAGCAGTAGGTTCAGGACAAGGAGGGACAAAGCCCAGCGGAGCAAGTCAGGTCCCATCAGAGCAGATCCTGAGCCCTTCGAGGGCCACAGTCTTAGGCACAAGACCTGGTTTCTGGGAATCCCAGTATAACTTCAACAAACCTCATGAAATCCACTACCTCCTCAGTCACTGCTGTTGACAGTAGCCACTTGTGTCCTTCAAAGATATCTCAGCCTGCTGACCAGGCCTGTGTCCTTCGAAGATATCATAGCCTGCCCATGAGAACCAGGTAACTCCCCTCTTGTGGTCAGCCCCTCTGTTCTTGGAGCCAACTCCCCCAAAGCCATCAACAGAGAGTCTCTTTAACTCCCTCCCGGCCTTCCTTATACCCTTTACAAAACCCTGCCTTTCTTTTGTTAGCTGCTGACACCTTCCTGCCTTCCCAGTCTCAGCCCGTTTGTGCAGGTGACTGCATAAATCATTTAAACTCATGGCCTGTTCCCATCATTTCTCCTCTCACTTTCGCTGGCCCTAACACACAGCAGGCAATGTCCTTTCCTTTCCTCATGCTGTTCCCACAAAGGAGAGAATTCCGGAGCTTCTGTCACCCTGGTGCCACTGTGGAGGTGATGGAGTGGAAGTCTTCCCAGAGCAATGGTGAGAGGGAGATTTCTAATGACACCCTTTGAGCCTTGTACAGGACCTGGTAGCTGTGGGCCTCTGGGCTTGGCCTAACTTGAACCCTGAAACTGCATGTTCATTTTACTTCCCTCAAGCTGGAGTTGAGGAGGTAGGAAAGAAAATGGTACTCAAAGAAATGATATGATTCCTGCACAGTGTTCTGGAAATTTCAATAGTGGTCACTGGGGCTCTAGGACCCTTCAGGTAGGGCCCCAGCCAGTGTGGCCCATTGATTGGAGCAGCATCCCCTGAACCACAGGTCACAGGTTCAATTCCTGGTCAGGCTCATACCTAGGGTGCAAATTTGGTCCCCAGCTTGGGGGAGTACGAAAGGCAACCAATTGATGTTTCTCTCTTGCACTGATGTTTCTGAACCCCTCCCCCCACCTCTGAACTCAATAAGCATGTCCTCAGGTGAGGATAAAAAATAAAAATAATAAAATAATAAAATGAAAGTTGGTTCATTGGCTGAACCTACATTTTTTTTTAATTTATGTGTAGAGAAAGGGAAAGGGAGGGAGAAAGAGAGAGAGAGAAACATCCATTCGTGGTGGCCTCTTACATGCCCCCAACCGGGGGCCCAGCCGGCAACCCAGGCATGTGCCCTGGCTGGGGATCGAACCAGCGGCCTTTGGGTTCACAGGCCGGCACCTTATCCACTGAGCCACAGTCAGGGCTGGAAAACAGAATTTTAAGTGAGAGAGAGAGAAAGAGAGAATGATGGTGTTTTTAACCATCTAATGATGAGGCTGGTTGGTTTGGGGTCCAGTCTAATGTTCTCCTTCCGATGCGTGTAACTGTCCCAGTTCCTTATAAGCCAAAAAGAACTCCACCAGAAGAGCCTGTCAAGATTCTCCCCAAAGCTCTCCCCAACGGTCCTGCCCCTGATAATCTCCCAAAACTCCCTCCCACGGTGACCCACAGCCCGTCCAAGACGCTACTGACCAGGGACTTGGCCCAGACTGGCACACTGGTGCCTCCCGCAGTTAATCCAGATGCCCACGTAGCCTGAGTAGGAACCCTGCAGGTAAGCCATGCGCCCGTCCACTACGCTGAGCACCAGCAGGGTCGCGAGGATGCTGAAGACCAGGGACCAGCCGCGCAGGATGAACTTTCTGTGTGCCTCCCAAGAATAGTTGGCATCCGCTGGGAAAGAACAGAGTCCTTTTAGCACACCCGCGTCCATCCCTGGCCACAGCCACATCTCCGTTCCCACCCAAACGTCTCCTTCTACCCCATCCTCAGTCCCTTTCCACCCAAACCCGTCCTAACCCATCCCCACCTCTGTTCTGCCTCATCCCAAATTTTAGTTTTGTCTCCAGCACCATTTGCAGCCCCCGGTCAGCCATGGTATCTCTGTTTTCAAACTCAAACGCAACTCCATCCTCATCCCCAGCCCTCCTGCCCAGCCCATCCGCCACCCACAACCCCATTCCAAGCTGAACTCCACCCTCCGGTCCTCAAACCCGAGAAGTGTACCCACTCTGCCTCACCCCCTTATTTCCGTTCCTGTCACCAACCCCAACCCAGGACACACACAACTGCAGCACAGATTCTAGAATGTGTCACAAGGCCAGACCCCCAGTGACAAAAAAATGAACACAGGTGATGTACCCCATATTCACCAAGCCCCTGTGACCCTGCCAACCTTCCCGGCTGGCAGGAACCCCCTGTCCCCTACTCCCCATTGCTCACTTACCTCCGGCCGTGCTAGACCCACACACCAAGAGTTTCCCCACCCTGGAGCTTCCACTAGGCTCCTTCTACTTGAGGGGCAATCTCCTCCCACTTCTTCCCAAGCTCCCCTCTTTGCACTCACCTCCAACGTCACTTCCTTCCACCTCCTTTCCTGAGATCCCCACCCCACCCCACCCCCACAGGCTCAGGTCCTAGTCAGCTCGCCCATGAAATGCTCCTCCCGTTCCTTGGGTAACTGTCCACCGACTCATCGTTCATTATTTCACCAACATTTTTTGTCCTGACCAGCCTTCCCCGGCAGACCCCCCTGCCCCATGAGGGTAGAGGGCAAACCTCTTCTTCTCTGCTGCACCCCTATCACTGGTAAAAATAGCCTTTGCTGTTTTGATATAAAAGGAACAATGGCCCCAGCTGGTGGCTCAGTGGATTAGCACCAGCCCGCAAACCCAAAGGTCGCTGGTTCGATTCCCAGCCAGGGCCCATAACCAGGTGTCAAGCCAGGTCCCCAGCTAGAGGCAGGTGAAAGGCAGCCATACATGGATGTTTCTCTTCCTCTCTTCCTCCCTCCCTGCCCCTCCCTCTAAAAATAATGAATAAAATATTTTAAAATATATAACTAAATAAAAACAAAAATAAAAGGAGCAATGAATGAATATGTGAATAAAAGAATGGGTGGGTGCATTGATGGTGTCCCAATACTAACTCCCTTCTCTTCTTCTCTAGTCCATGCCAGTGTGGATTTCAGAGGAAGCTGGGTATACAGGTCTTTAACTTGGGAAGGAGCTTGGGAGATGGAAATACATTTTTAGGGTCCAAATCCATATCTATGAAGAGGAAAAATTCAACAGGTTTTTCTCGCACAGTGGGTTTCTAGGTGTTCTGTCATGCAAGTAACCCATTTCAATCTTATAATAAACCCTCTGAAGGATCCTTATCTCTTCCGACAGATGAGGAAGCAGAAGTATCAAGTAGTTAAATGGATATTCACGTAATCAAAGATATAGAGGTTGGCGAGGTTTTGTTTCCTTTGGTTTGTTTATTGGGTTGGTTGGTTTTTTCCAAAAGATCATCACAAAAGCCAAAGGAAAGGGTGAGCGAAACAGTAGTTCGCTAGGCCCCCACTCCTCATCCTGACCCTGCTCTGACCCCCTCTCGAACCCTGTCTTCTCCACCCTAAGATTACCCTATGCCCCACTCCACCTCTGCCCTATCCTGACACCTCTCCGACCCAGCTGTGACCTCTCCTTGACCCAATTCTGACCCTGCCCAGATCCCACACTCCATACCCCCATCTCACTCACACACATCTAGGGTGGAGTATGAGTCCATGGCCAGTGCCCCAACCTCCAGGAACACCCCCAACTGTCATGGAACCTCCCCCACTGTCCCTCCCACTACCGGCCAGATTGAAGCTCTGAAGCCTTGCCTGTGGACCATAGGGGGAGACCAAGAAACGCTAAACAGGAGACAAAGAGATCCAAATTCAAAGGGACAGAGCCTAAACCTCAGAGAGGAGCCAACGGACTGCCAGGGGTCCATGGAGGTACCTGGGAAGAAAGGCTGAGGCCATTGGGGGCTGTTGCATTTATCTGGGGACTGGCCTTGCCCTGCACCTCCCCATGTCAAGCCAGAGCAGCCAAGAAGTTCCTCCCAGGAGTTCCCAACAACACCCAGACGTTCCCAACAGCCCCACCCAAGATGCGGCTCCAGACGCTTTGCCGGTTACCTCCAGGCACAGGGTCAGCATCCAAGAGCCGCCCCCTGTTGCCCACACGCGGCGGGTCAGCATCCAAGAGCCGCCCCCTGTCGTCCACACTCGGCGGGTCAGCATCCAAGAGCCCCCAACCGTGGTCCACACTCGGCGGGTCAGCGTCCAAGGATCAGCACCCATTTTCCACCCTCACCGGGTCAGCGTCCAGGGACCTCCGTCTGCGGTCCACACTCACCGGTTAGGTTTCCAAGAGGCACCTTCCCTGAGCACCAGTCACGAAGCCAGTACCCAAGACGCGTCATCGCTGACCTACGGTTCCCATTTCAATGCCCAGGATGCCCCGTCAGCTTTCCAAACCCACTACTTGGGTGTCCAGAGCCCTTGGTTACCTACCCACATTCACGACATAGCATCGGTGGACCGCATGAGTCAAGTCAGTGTCCTTGATCGCCTGCCAGTGACCCGAAGTGTCCGCTCAAGCATGCAAGGCTCCAGGGTACCGCTCCGGGCCAAAATTGATGTCCCTCCTTCAATTACGCTCAGCCCCGAGGCTAGTATCAGAAGCATCGACTCCATCCTCTGGACCTCCCAGGAAAATTTCAAGGGCGTCGGGGACAGCTTCTGGCCCAGCGAAAACACTCTGGACGGTAGCGTCTGTCCCATCCCGCAGGACAGCGCTGTGGAGGCCAATTCCAGCGGGTAAGAGGCCCCGGCCAGAGCCCAGGTTCTGCGTTAGAATTCGGAGGGAGGCCAGAGGCTAGAAACAGGGGTGATATATCAGAGACTGGAGGTTGAACGTAGCTGTGGCAGGGGCTTGGAAGCTGTACCTGAAGGCTGGCCCTGGACAGGGCCTGGCACAGACCTGTGACTCAACCCAGGGACTGAATTTGGGGGAAGGCAGAGCCTGGGAGTCAGATCTGGAGGCTACCCCTGGGTGAGCAGGTCCTAGAAGGAGGTCCTGGGGCACAGCGGGCATGGAGGGTGGACATGGGGAAGAGAAGAGTCTGAAGGCTACACCGGGTGGGACAGGGCCTGGTAGCGGGACCCAGAGGGGCAGGGCTGGGCGGCTGGGCTCCAGGCTGATGCTGGCGGTGGGCGATCTGCTGCAGGTTTCCGGACAGGCGCAAACAAAGGCAGTCACAGCTGCCTCTCGGCAGGAGGCTACTGCACGAAGCCAGGAAGATCAGCCGCCAACTGAGTTTGGGACTGAGTCTGGCCGGCATGGTGGTCCTCAGTCTCATCTCTCTGGGCCAGCCCTGGATCCATTTCCAGGTGCCACTGACACCTCCCGGGGACCCTGCGGGCCCCCTGACCATCCCCACCAACACCATATTCTTTGTGCGGTGCACTGACATCTCCTGCCGGCAGGAACATTACCACAACGCGTGTAAGGCCCACCCCAGATCCTCCGTGCCTGGGACTCATCTCTCCTCGGCCCCGGGAGCCCCTTCCGCCTTTCCCGGGGTGGTCCTCAGTGCCCCTAATCCACCCTCATTGCCTTGCGCTCAGCCCCACCCACACGCTGCTCACCCTGGGGTTTCCGATCCTCTTCCTTCCCCAGACTTGCTGGACTTTGCCTGGACCTTCTTCCTCATTGCCTGCATCACCGGTTCCTGCCTCTGTCTCATGCTCGTCAACCTCATCTTCTTCACCAGCTCCAACTTGCCCATCCTGGACTTCTCCAACATCATCATCAGCCTCCTGACAGGCATGGCCTGGGGTCCTTCCGCGGGGGACACTGAGGCAAGACGTACCTTGCCCCGTGTCTTCCGACACCCCGGCCCCTCCCCCGATGCTCCAACCCCATCCCCGTCCTCACCTTCAGCCCTGACGCAACTTGACACCATAAGAAAATCACCTTTCACCCTAACCCCACTCCAGCCGCCACACCAGCAAATCTCTAACTCATCCACTTTCCCTTCCATGACGTCCATGCTCATTCCCACCCCGACTCCAATCCGGCCTCCTTCCCAACATCCAAGCCACCCCCAACCCCTTGACGAATCTCAACACGCAGCTGCAAGCCCATCCCTGTTACCTGTGAACCTCACCCTCAAACTCAACCAGACCCAGTCCCCACTCTACCCACTTCCCAATCTCCAATCCGTCTTTATGCCCAGCCACTGCCGACATTAACCTCAGCCTCAACCTCCATTATTATTACCCCCAACTTCAGCCTCCACCCAGTACTCAACTCCATTTCCAGGCCCAGCTTCACCCCAAATCCTGCCTCCCTGGGGGATCAAATTTCCTACCACATGGCGATATCATGAGGACTGAGTTAGAAAATGTCAGTACAGGTAACCCCCCTATAACACCGTTACTAGGTTCCTAAAAAAAAATGCCGTGTTAGGTGAATCCGAGTTATATGACACAAAGGTCTAGCGCAGAAAAGGGGGGTTAGGTTCCAGAAAATTTTTAAACATACCATTATATTTTTATAATGAAGAGAAATATCTTTAGTAAAGCAATTTACACCAAAAGCATAACATTCTAATATGTATTAAATAGTGTTTTCTTCGTCATCACCACTAAGCACCATTAACCAAGGGTGTTTTCTTTCTTTTCTTTCTTTTTTAAAGATTTTATTTATTTTTAGAGAGAAGGGGAGGAAGAAAGAAAGAGAAGGAGAGAAACATCAACGTGTGGTTGCCTCTCATACGCCCCTTGCTGGGGACCTGGCCTAGAACCCAGGCATGCGGCCTGACTGGGAATCGAACCTGTGACCCTTTGGTTCTCAGGCTGTTGCTCAGTCCACTGAGCCACGCCAGCTAGGGTTATTTTCTTTTTAATAAGATAGCTTCATCCCCTCAACTTTCTTCAGCTTTATCTTGACTTCTATCCTGTACTGTTTTGCAAAAAAAAAGTCTGTTATTTTAATTGTTTAATTGCTCTTAGCTGAGAGAGCTTTATACATTTTATTAATTTCAAATGAGATAGCTTTTGTTTTTAAACGCTCTTACTATGCTCTTTGCTGCACGAAGCGTTTCCCCAGTTCTCAAACCGTGTTAGATGGAAGCCGTGTTCTAGAGGTGCCGTGTTATACGGGGGTTGCCTTACTGGATAGCAGCCACAGTGCGTGTCCTATCTCCACACTCCCACGCAAATCACTCAGAATTTACATTTCAATTAGAATAGTTCACAGTTTTCCGCTGGCATGCCAAGCCACACTTTTAGAAAAGGCGGCAGTGGGGAGCATGCTCATTTGGAAATGGTGGCTATTGTCTTTGCTTGCAGTCATTGGCCACAGCTTCCAGTTGCACCAGGAGAGCATTTGTGGGGAACAATAGTAAGACCAGGAAGGGAGGCCACTCCACCTCCTGCTTCCTTGTTAGCAGGCCTTCTCCATCCAGTTTGTCTATTAGTTCTTCCCAGTTGTTTAAATATAAGGTACCTAGGGTGGAAGACGCCTCCGTTCCATGTCATCTCAACTAGGACATTTTTTAAAAGATTGTATTTCTTTATTTTGAGAGAGAGAGAAAGGGAGGGAGAAAGAGAGGGAGAAAGAGAGAGGGACTTCAATGTATGGCTGCCTTTCACCTGCCTCCAGCTGGGGACCTGGCTTGCAACCCGGTTATGTGCCCTGACTGGGACTCGAACCAGCGACCTTTAGGATCACAGGCTGGCGCCATTCCCCTGAGCCACCAGCCAGGGCTTAAACTAGGACATTTTTAAATAAGGCAATGACTTCTGCCTATTCCCCTTTTTAATTAAATGGAAACACTCCTTCTATTATTTTTCATTTTTTATTTATTTATTTTTTAAAAAGATTTTATTTCATTATTTTTAGAAAGAGGGGAAGGGAGAGAGGCAGTGAGGGAGAGAGACATCAATGTATGGCTGAGTTTCACCTGCCTCCAGCCACAGACCTGACCCTCTATTATCTTTTAATAACATAAAGGAAAAATTACCCAGTACTCCATCCACTACCTGAAAAAAAAAAAAAAAAGTTTCCTTTTCACAAATTACCTTTAATTCATGTTATTTCAAAAGAGTTTAGCCCTGGCTGGTATGGCTCAGTGGATTGAGCACCAGCCTGTGGACCAAAAGGTTGCAGGTTCGATTCCCAGTCGGGGCACATGCCTGTCTTGTGGGCCAGGTTCCTAGTTTGGGGGCATGAAAAAGGTAGCCAACTGCTGTTTCTCTCTATATATCTTTCTCTCTCCTTTCCCCTCTCTCTGAAAATATATCGAATGACAGAGTTTCTTATCTGCTACCTCAGAAGCCCCAAACTAAAGACCCAGCGCAATGCTAATAATCAGTCTCAATTCTTGAAGGCTCGCTATGTGCCCGGAAATGTACCCATTGCAATGACTCTTCCTGGCAGTCGAGGGGGTGGTCCCCAGGGTCACGCCCACCTTGCAGATGAGAGGAAGGTAGGCTCAAGGAGATGGAGTGGCTGCCCCAAGGAGGGAGGCAGAGGCAGGGCAAGATCTCCAGTCCGTTTGGCCCCAAAGCCTGTGGTTTTAGACTCCACATACCTGTGTAAAGACCAAGACTTCCAGCATCATCTAGAAGCTACTAGTCTTCTGCTTGCGAGCAGAGGTACCGGGGGTGGAAGGAAGTGGGAAAATAATGAGCAAGAGGCAAGCAGCCACACCAGCCTGGGCTGAGGGGTCTTCACACACCAGCTGCCTGGCCTCCTCACACCAGTACTCTTGCAGGGACCAGCATGATCCTGGGGATCCTGTTCTACCTGATGCAGGCCCAAGAGTTCCTGCAGGAAGGCATGCACTACAGGCTGGGGATCAGCTTCTACCTGGCATGGATTGGCGTCTTCTTCTTCCTGATGACTGGTCTGGGCTGGGCCCGGGGTGGGCTTCAGGGATACAGACAGAGACCGGGTGGGAAAGAGTTCAGGATGAGGATGGAGTTGGGTCTGGGTTAGAAAATGGATTGGGTTCAGGGCAAGGGAGGGGTGCGTTTTGGGTTTGAAGAGGAAACTGCGGAAAGTAGAGATGGGCTGGGGGACGGGGTAAAGGATGAGATGGAATTGGAAATGGGATCGGGTTTGGAGCTGGGACAGTGTAGGGACAGAGGTTGAGTCCGGGTGTAGGGATGGGTTTACGGACAGGGTAGGGGGTATAGTGGGCTGGGAGAGGACTGGAGTCAAAGTTGAGCTGGAGAACTCTACAGCTTACCCTCTCTGCTTTCTTCTTCCCCCAGGTTTCTTCTCCTACCTGAACTACATCAATTTCTGGTCCATCCTGGCACTCCAGGGCCTCTGGACTTGAGGACATGGGAATGACCCCACTTCCGGACTCCTCACTTGCACACCTTCCTGCCAAGCACCTGAGCATCCTGCTCCCCAGCCCTCACACACCAAGACTCTTGTCCTTCCCCCCGTCCCTCTGATTCTCCCCCATTCAGATTACTAATCAGTATTTTTAAATCTATATTTTCGCCCAGAACCGCCTTTTAGCTCAGTGGCTTGAAAGCGTTCATGGAATTGCCATCCCTCCCTGGGGCCAGCCCTCGGGTCCTCTAGACTGGATGGGACTCAAGGGTGGAGGTGAGGGAGGGGACAGGAGAGAAAGAAACTTGAGGCATAAGGTCAACAAAGAATTGGGCGAGTGGTTCCTCATGTACAGACAGTGTTCAATCAATGCTCATTGAATAACCGATTCTCCCCAAGCCCTTTGGGCTTCATCCTTTACTTTTAATTTTGTAAAGACGTTTTAAGTATATTTTATTGATGATGCTGTTACCGTTGCCCCAGCTTTTTTCCCTTTGCTCCCTTCCTCCCAATCACCCCCATTCCCTCCAGCAATCCCACCCCTCTTAGCTCATGTCCATTGGGTCTTGCATGTAAGTTCTTTGGCTTCGCCCTTTCCTATACTATTCTTAACAGCCGCCTGTCTGTTTTGTACCAACCAATGGTGCTTCTTAAGCCCGGCACCATTTTTCTATTTCTCTCCTTCCCCCTCCCAGCTGATAACCCTCCAAATGATCCCCAGACCTATGATTCCGTTCCTATCCTGGTGGTTTGCTTCGTTTGCTTTTGGTTTTATTTTTTCAGGGTCTGTTGTTGATAGTTATGAGTTTGTTGTCATTTTAACGTTCATAGGTTTGATCTTCTTCTTTTTCTTAAATAAGTCCATTTAACATTTTGTATAATAATGGCTCGGTGATGAGGAACTCCTTTAGCTTTACCTTGTCTGGGAAGGACTTTATCTGCCCTTCCATTCTAAATGATAGCTTTGCTGGAGAGAGCCATCTAGGTTGTAGGTCCATGCTTTCCATCACTTTGAATACTTTTTGCCAATCCCATCTTGCCTGCAAAGCTTCTTTGGAAAAAATCAGCTGATAATCTTATAGGAATCCCTTTGTAGGTAACTCTGTTCTTTGCTCTTGCTGTTTTTAAGATTCTCTCTCTCTCTCTTTTTTATTTTTTGATTCTCTCTTTATCTTTAATCTTTGGTATTTTAATTATGATATGTCCTGGTATGGTCCTCTTTGGGTCTAGCTTGTTTGGGACTCTCTGTACTTCCTGGACTTGTATGTCTATTTCCTTCAGCAAATTGGGAAAGTTTTCCTTCATCTTTTTAAAATATTTTATTTATTATTTTTCAGAGAGGGGAAGGGAGAGAGGCAGAGAGGGAGAGAAACATCAATGTATGGTTGCCTTTCATCTGCCTCCAGCTATGGCCTGGCTGGAGACCTGGCTTGCAACCCGGTTATGTTGCCCTGGCTGGGAACTGAACCAGAGACCTTCAGGTTCACAGGCCGGTGCCTTCTCCACTGTGCCACCAGCCAGGGCTCTTCATTATTTTTTCACACAAGTTTTCAATTTCTTACTCTTCCTCTTGTCCTTCTGGCACCCCTGTGTTTCAGGTATTCATACATTTAAAGTTGTCCCAGAGGTTCCTAAGCCTCTCCTCATTTTTTTTCAGTTCTTGTTTCTTCATTTTGTGCTGGTTAACTGTTTATTTCTTCCTTATGTTCTAAGTCATTGATTTGACCCCTGGCTTCTTTCCCTTCACTGTTGCTTTCATGTAGATTTTCCTTTGTTTCACTTAGCCTAGCCTTCACTTCTTCCCTTGTGCATTTGCCATACTCAATCATGTCTGTCAAGTCTGTGAGCATCTTTATCACCAGTGTTTCGGACTCTGGATCTGTTAGGTTGGCTGTCTTCTCGTCGCTTAGTTCTCTCACTGGAACCTTGACCTGTCCCATCTTTTGGGTCATGCTTCTCTGTCTCCTCAACTTGACAGCCTCCTGTTTTTGCCTCTGTGTCTTAAGTAGAGCTGTCGCACCTATGATGTTTAAGGGGTGGAGCCTTAAGTATTCATCAGTGCAGGGCACCCCTTTGGCCAGGTTGTGGCGCTGTCTGTGGGGAAGGGGTCCGAAAGGGAACATGCCACTTGCTCAGCACTCACCCCTTTTCCAGTCACTTCACTCGCTTTCCATATGGGGGACTGGCACCTCTCTAGCTGTTGCCCTGGTTATGGTTCCCAGAGTGGGTGGGTTAACAAGTGTTCTAGACTCCGCTGAGAGACAGGCAGTTTCTTCCGCCGCCCCAACCCCCACTGGTTTTCACAGCCAGAAGCTATGAGGCTTTACTTTCCCCGGCACTGGAACCATGAGCTGCATGGTCTGGCCTGGGGCTGGGATTGCTCCCCAGGTGTCCCTCCTGACTTTTATAACGTGTGACTCACCTTCCTGCCACAGCCACTGCCTTGTTGCGGCCGCCTCACGGGGGCCTCTCCGCCCAGATTCACCCCTCCTACCTGTCCAGATGAGTATTACTTCTTTATACCTTTGTTGGACTTCCATGCCGTTCAATTTTCTGGTAGTTCTAGTTGCTTTTAGTTTCCAGGTAGTTGTATTTCTTCATAGGGTTGTGGAGGAAGGTGAAGCCTGTCTACCTACACCTCCATCTCGGCTGAAAGTTTGTAATTTTTTTAAATTGACTTTTAGAGAGATAGAGAGGAACGGAGAAGGGGAGAGAGAGAGAGATTTGTTATTCCACTTACTCATTCATTGGTTGCTTCTTACAAGTGCCCTGACCAGGGATCAAGCCCACCTTTTTGGCACTTCGGGCCAGTGCTCTAACCAACTGAGCTCCCCAGCCAGGGTCATCCTTTCCTTTCAAGACCCACCCCTAATAATTTACCCCTCCTGAGGCAAATTCTCCCTGCAGCCACACTTCCCCTCCTGTCCTTACCTGCCACCACCGCCACATTCTTCTCCCTAAATCCCCTAACACAAGACTGTTCTTTTTTACATTTCTTTTCAATAAGGCCCCATTCTCCCCTAATTTTTAAATTTTATTTTATTTTATCAAGGCTGTTGTATGTTGCAGACTTTTGCAAATAGTTATTTACTGAACAAGGTAGAGTTGAAATTCAGGTACAAAGTGATACTGTGGCTTAGGGATCCCTGCAGGGCTTGGACCTGCAAATCCCACCTACCTCCCTCTCACACCATGGTTAAGCTCTTAGGTTTTGAGCCTAAGAGCAACCACTTACTAGGTCTATGACTTGTGACAAGGTGTTGAACCCATCTGAGACTCAGTGTTCTCATCTGTAAAATGGGGATACTTATAGTGCCTCAATGTAGACAGCGTTTAACATCAAATCTGGTCCATAGGATGGGCTCCATCCATGCTGCTACAATAATCCTTCCTCTTGTCTCCCACGAAAAGGCTTTCAATTTCATTTATTGGACATCATGTTTTATTGATGGATTTGAGAGAACATGAGAGAAATGATTTGTTGTTCCACTTATTGATGCATTCATTGGTTGCTTCTTGTATGCCCTGACCAGGAATTGAACCTGCAACCCCGGTGTATTAGAATGACACTCTAACCAACTGAGCTACAGAGCCAGGGCTTGAATTTGTTCAATTTTACCGTAGACTGAGCTGTATATGCCAGACATTGGATCTATAGCAGTGATCAAACTGGACCCAAGTCCTTCTTTTTATGGAACTGACATTTCAATTTCAAATTCATAAAATTTCCTTTTAACATGCCACAAAGAGGCATGTTAGGGGATACATGCATGCTGGGAAGAGAAATAAAGGAATGTAAGATGTAAGGTGTTAGGTTTTGGGGGGCTGGTGGAAGTAGAGAAGCCAGCAGCCAAATGTTGAACAAGATGGTTTATTGAGTATGTGACATGGCAGGCTGGGGTCTTGGCGTCTTGGGGTCTTGGGGTCTTGGGATCTGACACCAGCAGCCAGGGTCAGGGCATCAGGGTGGGGTGAGCTTCAAGGGGGGTTCTGAGGCTTGGAATGCATAAACAGCACAGGATAGCCTTAATTGCTTCCTTATATAGCCAACAGGTTGAAACCTCCTGGTAGCCACCTGAGTCTAGCGCAGCTGGAGGACAGGGGTGGTGGAGCTGCCTCATGTCGGGATTTTGTTTGGAATGGCAGGTTTGGGGTGGGTTTTGTTGAGAATGATGGGCTTCAAAATGTCAGGCTTCTTCCTCACATAAGGGAGGCCAGTCTGGGCCTGTTATATAGACTAAAGGAGTGGGGCTCTATACTAAGGTGACATTTGAGCAGAATCATGACAGGAGAGAGGAAGAGAGCCATGGGATTAGATTGGGGAAGAATTCCAGGCAAAGGGAACAGCAAATGCAAAGGTCCTGAGGTACAAATGTCCTCGGCAGGTGCCTAGAAAACCAAGGAAAGCAAGGTGCTAGCATATCCTGTGCAAGGGAAGGAGGAAGAAGACAAACCCAGAGAGGGGCCAGGGGCCAGATCTCCCCCTGCCTTGTGGCCTCAGGGAGGGTTTTGCTTAAGTCTGAATGAGGACAGGGTAGGAAATGCCTCCTTTTCCTAAGAGAGAAGCTTGCATCTCTTCCTTTGACTTCAGACTACAGATTTCTCCGGAGGACTCTCCCAACTAGAAGAAAGGGAAAAACCCAAACGACCAGGGGAACCAGCTAAACAAAACGTGTTCTGTTCATACAACGGAATATAAGCGTGCCCACGCGCGTGTGTGTATGTGTGTAGCTATAAAAAAAATCCACACCAAATTGTTGACAGCGGCAAGCTCTGATGAGTGGGTTTGGTATAGAGAAGTTTCACGTTTATCTTTGGGAAAAAAAAAAAAGTTTGCGATCATGTCTATCGAAAGACACGTCATAGATTTCCAACCCTACCAAGAATCCAAGCCCCTGGGTGTCTGATGATCTAAACCGGGAAGTAAGCCCCAAATCCGGTCCTGCCTCGGCCCCCCGGGTCCTGTTCTCAGCCCCGCCTCCCACCGACCCGGGAACCCCAGCCTCCCGCGCTGCCGGAAGAAGCAAAGTCGAACAACGCGCGCTCAACTACCCAATTCCACGCCAGTGCTCCAGCCTGACTCCGCCCTGTCAATCTCAGTTCTGGCCCCACCCCTTCTCTCTGTCAGCCCCGCCCCTTCAGCAGCAGCTGTCGCGTTGGCAATTCCAGCGGCTTCCCTTTCTGGCCCCGCCCCCAGTTGGGGTCCTTCCCCTTCACGATCCTCTTGTGGGGCGGTCCAGAGAACTGCCTGACACTCATGACACGACAAAGGGCGGGCAGCGATCTTTCCTTGCTTGTTATTCTCGCCTTCAGATACAACCTCTTAACGCGCTGTTCAGAAAGAGTCTAATGGGGTAGCCACTGTCCCGTTCCCAAGTTAAAAAGCAGCGTTTCCGGCACCGGCATATGCGATAGACGCCTCAGGATGGGGCCCAGGCTGACTGTGGGGCAGGCCTTGCGAGCGGCGCGCACTATAAAGCAGGACGCGAGGCAGCCACCCAGGTCTTTGAGAATGTGAGCGGCAGGTGAGCTGTTCCTCGAGTCCGGTGTCTTTTCGGGGCTTTGGGGTCAGGGCCCCGTGTGGAATGAGGAGGCTGGGGCTACGACGGGGTGGCCTCTTGGTTGGGATCACGGCCTCGTCATGGCCCGGCATGCTGCGCTCAGAGGCGAGCCTGGGGGGTTCCCCCGCGGGGCAAGTGGTGGCTTCTTTGAGGGTGTTCTCAGTGCGGAGGACCCTTGTCGCCGGAGCAATGATGGCCGCGGGGGCGAGCCCTCCTTTGCACCCCAGATCGGTCACGCCATGTCTGCGGCCCGTGTCGCAGGCCTGCGCCATCTTGTCCATCTTTCTTGGTGGGCTGGGCGGGGGGAGGGGGGGCGCGGGGACCTCAAGTTCTGAGATTCTCCACGCGGTGGTAGCTACACGTGCTTCTCTTAGGACATCCCTCCTGTTTTTTTCAATCCAGGGCCGCTGGCATTTCTTGTGACCTTGAACGAAGATTGGAGGCGATGGGAAGGGGTTAGGATCCCAGGGGTCAAAAGTTAGTTCTGGGTCGATCGGCCCTTAAGGTCTTGGATCGCAGTCTCCTGGCTGCTGAGCGCCGCCGCGTCCCTGCCCAGGCGCCTGGCCTGCGGGCAGCCAGCTGACTTTCCATCTCCGGGACAAGACCCAGCAAGAACCCCATCGAGCTGTTTTTCCTATTGCCCGGGTCACCAGTAGAAAGATGCTTCTCATTCTTTCATCGTAGGCACGCCCTCTTTCGCCACGGTCCCAGGTGTTTCTTTTTTTCTACGCCCTGTTTTACTTTTTATTATTGAAATATTCCAACCTGCGGGAAATAACGCCTGCGCTCGACAGTTGTAACACGTCACCGTGGCTGCTTGAGTGGCGCTGAATGTTTTGAAAGTGAATTTTTTATTTCCATCCAAAAACAGGTCCCACTTACGTGCCTGAAATTGTATTTTCTGCTTAATGGCAGTGCCATTGTCGCCCCTAACCGTTCCAGTCTCTAAGTGCTGTTAGCATGGTCTCTGTCCCTGAAGGTGAGTAGCCTTGGGGTCCGGTTGTTGCAGGTGACTGGGGCTCCCATGATGTTTAGCACTGGGCTCTGACCACCCATGAGGACACAGTGCCCCCCAGGACCTTTGACACCTGGGGGTCTGAGGGGCCCTGGTTTTGATGTTGTCTGGACCCTCAGACTGCTTCTTCGCTCACCCTCACCAAGTCTTTCCTGTGTTACAGGTTTTCCTCTTCAGGCTAAGGGACCACTCACCAGCACCCCATCTTGGTAAGAACGCTTGCTCCTGTTCCCCAACTTCCCCCTGCCCATGTCTAAAATCACCCACATTTTGGGTGACTTCACCTATCCCTGGGACCCGATTTGTATGCCAACGGCCATGTTCCACATTTTACATACAAATCCAAGCCCTGCTCTTTGTGAGTTTGAAAGTGTCGCTCAAGCAACTTCTGTATGTCCGCGCCTGTAGAACAGATGCAACATGTCAGGAGCGGATGAGTCTGTCCTTCCAGTGAGGGGTGGGCGTGAAAGGAAGAGTTGAATAAAATGAAATGCACGGGCCTTGAAAGGAAAAAATACATACTTGTGTTTGGAGTGGGGTGAGGGACTAATCAGAAATCCCATTTTCAGACTTGGAAGAGACAGGGTGGTTTGCCAGTTATCAAGGTGGCAGCCTTGGGTGGACTGGTTACAGTGTATCTTGCCGCTGAGACAGTTTTCCCATCAGTGGTCTGCGCATAAACAGATACAGCTCTTAAAGCTCCCTTCACTGACACAGTAGCTATTGTTAAAGTGATACAGGGTATCTGGCAAATGTTTCACAAGTGTTTCAAAGACCTATATTCTGAAATGGGCCTGGATACATGTTATCCCAGGGGAAGCTTGTGTTCTCAGCTCCAGCAGGGTTTTTCATCTGTTCTTTGGATGTCAGGAGTGAAGAGAACTTGGGCAATGAAATCAGGCAGAAAGGGGGTTCTCAGCGGTGCTTCAGTGAGGAGAAACTCAGGTGTTGGGGTCACTAACTGTCTTTGTGCAGGGCAGGGTGATGGTCCTCACCAGGTGTCCTCAGCAGGGCTCTGCACATTCATTGCCCTCGGGGGGATTTACTGGGAAAGTGTGGAAGCAGAAGGTACCTGGTGGTCAGGGGTATGGGGGAAGGGGAGAGGAGGACATGAAGTCCAGGGCAGGCTGGGGAAGAGGGTTATGGAATGTCTATTGTTTGTTTTGGTTTTGGTTTTTTGGTTTTTTTAAGATTTTATTTACTTATTTTTTTAGGGAAAAAAGAGAGAGAAACACCAATAGATTGCCTCTTGTGCAACTCCCACCAGGGACCTAGGCATGTGCCCTGACAGGGAATTGAACTGGTGACCCTTTGGTTCTCAGGCCAGCACTCAATCCAGTGAGCCACACCAGCCAGGGCCGTGTATTGATTTCTAAGGCAGCCTGGCCTGACAAAACACTGTTCTGTGTTGTCCTGTAGCCACTGGCCACGGGTGACTCTTGAGTATCTGAAGTGTGACCTGTGCAACTAGGACCTCAGCTTTTTTTAATTTTGTATAAATTGGAATAGTCTATCTTTGGGGCAGCGCGTTCCTACACAAAACTCGGGTTTAAGGGCTTCAGCTTGCTGAGTTGGAGCTCACACCACTCTTTGCAGGTTGGTTCGCCAGATCCTCCTTGTTGCCCACGGGCAGGCATACGACCTTTCCCTGGTTCAGAGAAGGTCCCGCTTCCCCAAGTTGCAGAACAAGGAAAAGGCTGGACCGGCCCAGTGCCAGAGGCTTCAGATTGCTGGGTGGGGGATGCGGGCGAGGAATGTGGGCAGAGCAGGTGGGGATGCAGGCGGAGCGGGTGAGGGGAGTGTTTATCTGGCCCCTTCAAAGGAGGTTCCCCTTCATCTCACTGCACTGCCGACAGCCTGTCGCAGGGTGAATCTATTTTCACATCGGGTGGGGGCTCAGGTCACACGAGCTGAGACACCCCACCACCACCACCACCAGAGTTAAGCACTGAGGGGTGGCAATGAGGAGGTGTGGTGTCAGAGGCAGACCGTAGGGGTTGCCACTTGGCAGCTCAGGGGCCAACTCTTGGCCACTTTTCCTGCCTAGATCTCTGCATTCTTGGCTGTGTCACCCCCTTAGGACCAGAGGCAAGCGCTCTGGGAGCTGGGTGAGGAGGGGGACCAGGGTGAGGAGGGGGACCAGGGCAACAGAGCCCCCATGATGTCTGGCACTGGGCTCTGACCTTCCCTGAGGACACTGTGTCCCCTGGGATCTTGGACACCCAGGGGTCTGAGGGGCTCTGGGGAGAGAAGTATGGGGGACTGTGGTTGCCTGTCACCCCACTGACCTTCCCCTCCCTCACTCCTTCCTGTCTGCAGGTGGTTCCCCCAGGAGCCAGCAGCCCCACCACCCATTTTGGTAAGAACAGGAGCCCTCTTACTATAATAATCATGTTAAGTTTCTAACGTTACCAATTTATAGTTAATGCATATGGACTATGGTGACACTGATATAATAAGAGACAAATAATGGCCACTAGAGACCCATTCTCAGTGACCCTGTGAACTGGGCGCCGTTTGTCCTTGTGTCATGACCGAGGACCTGGGCTTACGAAGAGGCCATGATTTCCCCATCTCCCTCTCCTTTTGGGGAGGGAGTAGTGGCCTTCTGCAACCTTCATGGCTGTTGGGGTGACGGGGGTGCTCTCTGCCCCTCTTCCCTGCACCTGAGGCTGCAGAACAAGGAGGCTGGCTTTGATGGCCACTTCACTGCATAGACCTGACAGCTTCTTTGTGGCTTGTCTACCTGGCTGAGGTGGGGACCCCAGCGCCAGTGCTGTATCCTGGGCTTACAGCAGAGTCCCCAGCTGATAGTGCTGCAGGTCACCAGGGAAGTGGCCTGCTGAGGTCAGTAATGCCCAACCTCACAAGGGAGGCGTGTAAGAGGAAGTAGATGCAGGAGCGGTGGGATTAGGTGAGAAACGTACAGGAAGGGGACCCTCAACCAGAGATCCAGGGGGACCTGCCCTTGGGGTCCAGCACTGGGCTCTGACCTCCCCTGAGGACATGGTATCTCCCCTGGGACGTTGGACACCCAAGCTTGGGGGGGGGGGGCATGTTACCCTGCACTCCAGTCACCTCCTCACCTCCCCAACTCCTTCCTGTGGGCAGTGCCTCCAGGAGTTGAAGGGCGCCTCCCTCGGTAGAACAGAAGAGGCTCCCCAGGTTATTCTTAGATGTCTACGTGATGATAATAACACAACAGCGAGCCAAGTGGCTAGGCTGAGCAGACCACGCAGTCCTAACTAAGCACTTGGTTCACGGAATCTGAACAGTAACGTGGAGGGGTTGGGGGCGGGGTGGGGGTTCTCCAAGGGCTGTGCTTGGGGCCCCCATGATGTCTGGCACTGGGCTCTGACCTCCTGTGTCGACACTGTGCCCCCCGGGACCTTTGACACCTGGGGGTCTGAGGGGCTCCAGCTCAGGCTGCAGGGAGGCAGGTGTGCGGGGCTGTTTCCCCACCTGATGCTCCTGTGTCCCTGCACAGCACCCTGGGGCTGCTGCTGTTCCCTCCGGGCAGCGGTGACCATGGCTGAGAGAGCGCCGGCGCCGCCCCAGGTGTTGCGGGGGGACTGTTACTACACCTACACGGAGCTCCTGGCCGTGGCGCGGCGCTTCAGGCAGAACCCCAACGAGCTCATGATCACCTGGATCCTGCGCGTGTACGACCAAGGCGGCACGGCCCTGGTCCTGAACTCGCGGGAGCTGACGCTGCTGGGCGACCTGACGTGCGACACCGTCTTCAACTACCGCGGCAAGTGCCTGCGGGGCAGCTGCAAGCCGCTGCTCACCTGGCTGCTGCAGGCCTGGCGCCAGCGCTGGGACTCCTTCATGCACTTCGAGACCACCGAGCTGCCCTTCCGGCCCTGGACCACCATGGAGGAGGGCATCCAGCTGGTGCGCGAGCTGGGCATGCTGGACTGGATCTACCACCACGCGCCCGCCTCGCCCCTGCCGCCCGAGCAGGCGCCGGAGCCTGTGCCCGCCCCCGAGGACGTGCCCTTCACACACCGCCTGCAGCGGCGCCTGCTGACGGCCGCCCCCTCTGAGCTGCGCCTGTCGCTGGTCAGCCTGCTGGTCAAGGGCATGACGGTGCTGGAGGCGGTGATGGAGATCCAGGCCATCGCGGATGTCGGCCTGCTCTGGCGCCACAACCAGCCGGGCCGCACCCAGCTCATGCTGGGGCCCAACCCGACACGCAAGGACCTGCTGAGCTGGCTCCTGAGCCACGGCGTGCCCAGGGACAAGGTGGACAAGCAGCCCACCAAGGTCCTCCTGGAGCTGTACATCAAAGAGGCCAAGCGCAGCCGCAGCCACCCAACCTACATGCTGGGGGAGGAGCAGCCCGCGCCGCCGCCCTACTCCAGCCAGGCCTGCGGGGAGGACCCGCCCGTGCACCCTGAGTAGGAGCCGGGAGGCCGGGTCCAGGCCGCGCCGGGCGGGGAGGTGGGTCCTGGTAGGAAAGACGCAAAGCACCCGAGCGTCCTCAGGGTGCCCTGAGGGGCCGCCCACCTGCTCTTGCCCCCGGACACTCTGGGTGGCACCAGCCAGCGCTGGCCGGGCCCGCAGTGGCTAGACCCCAGCGGCACCTTGTTTTTCTCTCCTGCATTTCAGCCCGGATGGCAGGGCAGGGCAGCCCCACCTCCCCGCTCCACGGGCCCACTACATGAAGTTTGTACCTTTTTTTCTTAAGGTTTTATTTTTAACGCGTTGTTTTTACTTAATATTCGAAGCATATATGCACTTTGGTTTTAAAGATGCTCTTTTCTCTTGTGGTTTTTCTCCCAAGACTGCTTGGTAATGCCTCCCCCTCTTAAGGCAGACAGCCAGGCAAGACTTGGGCGGGTTTCCCCAGCTGCACGTGTGGCCTCTGGCCCGTGTCTGGTTCTCCGTGAGGCTGCACAGCCCCGGCAGTCAGTGCTCAGCACACCAGGGCAGGGAGGACGTGCGTAAGTAGCACACATCGCCACATGGGACACAGGTGTGTGCCGGAGCCCCGCGCAAACCCGACCTAGAACCCTGGCAAGGCCGGACACGTGCACCACAGCCTGTGGGTGGGGACCTGCCTCTGGGCCGAGCTAAGGAAAGGGCTGTGTCCGCCATGGGAGCCCCTCAGCAGCGGGGCGGGCGGCCTGCCAGAGCTTAGTGGGTCTTCCCGGGTCTCGGATCTCAAAGCAAGAAGCTCAGTGTCTTCCGGGGGCACCCCAGGATTGGGGGCCCCTGATGAGGCTACCGTGAGGGCCCAGAGCATGATCCCTGCCCACAGCTGGGAGAAGGTGGGGGGAGGTCGTGGTAAGGGAGTGACTTCCAGCCATAATTCCTGCCACCCCCCACCTCTGATCCTCTAACATTACCACTCGTAATGGGCACAGAGTGACTGCCCACCACACACCTCCCCACTGTCGTCTAATTTGGGATGGTCACCCATCTGCCTGATGGTGCCACATGGGGCAAGGCCATGACCGGAGACCCCCAGCCTGGCACGTGGTGGGGGAGGGGAGGGGCACCAGCCCCACCTCTGGTGGGCCTGGGAGGTTAATCTCAGGCGTGTGGTCTTAGCTTGCGGCTTGACTGGGGACAGACTAGTCGCCCAGAATCTCAGCCTCAGCTTTGGGGACCGGCCAGGCCTGACCTGCCCCTCCAGGAGCCGAGAACGAATCCGCTGCTGCTGCCCGTTGAGTGTGACCCACATGTGACCCGCAGAACAGGCACAACGTTATCAGGTGTCACGTGCATGGGGCCACACCCATCGCATGTGCCATACCTGCAAGTAACAGCCCATGTCCTCACCGCGTGGTGTCATGCATGTAGGGAAACACACCCATGCACACACAACCAACACAGGCAGCCACCCAGCACACACATTCACACCAATGTCGGCACTCGAACCACACGCATGTATGTGCACAGGCCATTACACACAAGTGCACCCACAGAACCATTTGTGGGGGCGTCCAGGTCCGTGAGCCCTCCGAGACCCCCAGGCGCGGACGGACAGAGCAAGTCAGTCACTGGGAGGCAGCGCAGAGGGTGACCAGACATGTTGGGGTCCGGGGACAGCGGTGGGGAAGGGGGGCCCAGTGTCGAGGCTCACACGGGGTCTCCCCAGGCCCGCAGGCAGCCAGGCCTCCAGGCCAGCAGGCCCAGCCCCATGCTGAGCGCCACCAGCACGGCCACAGCCCCGGCCAGGAGGGGCACCACGGCGGCTGCGGGGAGAGCGGGGGTGGTGAGTCTGCGGGCGGGCCCCTCCTGTCCCCACACCAGCACCGAAGCCTCACCGGTGGGGGTGGCAGGCTCCCGGGCGCTGTGGCAGGGGATCCCGAGAGCCGGAGGCCGGGCGGGCGCCGTCAGCTGGCGGAAGCGGCCCAGCGGGCAGGCCGAGGGGCACCCGGGGAGGCTGAGGGTCAGGGGCGGGCCGGTGGAGTCGTTGCGGTAGAAGAGGGAGACCGTGACATTCCTGCAGCGAGAGAGGGGGCCGTGGCTCTCGGTACCGGCCCACTTTCCTGCCCCTAACCTGGAGCCCGGAGAAGAGCATCCTCCCCAAAGCCCTGGACCCCTGGCTCCTACCCGTCCACCTCCCGGGCACCCCGGGCCGGCGCCTGGGCTGTGCCCCCCGCCCACTCCCCCAGAGGCCCGCCCGTCGGCCCGGCCCCGGGGCCGCTGCTCCTCACCCCGCATCTCCGTCTGGGTCCCTGAGGTGCCTCCGAAACTCAAAGCCGAGGCAGGCAGCGTAGGGCGGGGTGTGCCCGTCATAGAGGCCCAGAGCCCCCTGGAGGGCCAGCAGGGTGCTGTCGTGCTGCGGGCGGGTGACAGCTGAGCAGGCCCCACGCCTGGCGCCCTCTGTCCCCCGTGTGCATCCCTCAGCCCCCCAAACCTGCCCACCCTGGAGGCAGCCCCGCCAGTCACAGGGGATCAACCATTCCATCAACATGGGCCCAATGGACGGAAAGCGCAACCGGGTAGCTCCAACGCCCTTCTTCCTCTCATTTCCTGTCCCCCTGCCAGACGCAGACAGGAGTGACCCCAAAACAGCGGGCTGAGGGTCCCTTGAGACCACCGGCTCCGCCTCCCCCGAACGGCCCCGGGCCTACACGACCCCCCGCTTCCCAAAGACTCACAGCCGAGTACATCACCATCTTGAGGGGCAGCCCCAGGCGCTGCACCCGGGAGAAGTTGGCGAGGATGGCGTCCAGCAGGATCCCTGAGGGTGCACAGACGGGGCGCTGAGAGCCCCCCAAGGGAGGCACCCGGGCCTCCCAGCCTCCCTGCCCCACCCCTCACCCCCGGTCAGCTGGGCCTTCTCTGCCGCCCGGGGCGGGCCCACATGGGCCCCAATGTCCAGAGAAGAGATCTGCGCCAGCGTCCGCAGGACATCCGGGGAGGCCCAGGCTGGGAGGCGGAGGCCATGGGCTCGCTGGGGAAAGACCGGGAGGGGACCATGTGAGCAGCATGGCCTGCGCACTCTGAGCTGAGCACCCTTCCCGTCCTCCCGATGCCTGTGCTTGTCCCTGTTACCCGCCATCCTCTCTCCTCTCCACCCCCCCCTGAACCCCTCGGGGGGGGGGCCGGGTCGGGTCGGGCAGTTGTGGCTCGCGCCATGATGAGTCATAAGTGTCACGCCACAGCCCCGGCGCCCTTCCCAGGAAGCCCAGGGCCCACAGGTGTTTCAGAATTGGGATGTGTGACCTTTGGCACCTGGTCAGGTAGTGCCGATACCAAACACCTCGTAACACACCCGGCTGGGCCTGGGGCAGCCCCTCCGTCATACGCGTGGCTGGTCCCACTGAGCCATTGCGGGGGGGACCATCAGGCATTTCCAGTCAGCCCCCACCGAGGAGGTCAGCTGGCCCAGGGCGCAGATGAACCCATTTTAATCTTCTCAGCCACCCCAGGGGGTGTTCACACCGGGTCCCCGGTTCCACTGTGCACGTGGGAAAACTGAGGCACTAAGGGTCAAGTGACTTGACTGAGGGGACAGCGGGAGGGAGCAGCAAAGCTGGGTGTGAACCCAGGTGCCCTTAAAGCACTCGGCTAGCTAGGTAGGTGGGGTGGAGGCTGACCTGGCACATCAGAGTGTCCAGAACCTTCCACGCCCTGCGGAGTGGCTCCCCTACCAGCGACAGCCCCGTGCAGTTCTCCAGGTGAGTCAGGAAGTCCTGGATGGACCGGGCCACGTGAGTCCCGCGACCCCCACACCCCCCACACCGCCCTGCCCCACTGCCCTGCTCACCGTCCAACCCTCCAGGGCCATCTGGTACTCAGCAGCCTCTGTGGCCTCACGCAGCAGCTCGCGGTACCGGGGACAGCTGCGCGTGGGGAACCTCAGCAGCTGGGGGAAACTGAGGCTCAGAGGGGACAGCAGCATGATGGGGTGGGAGGGTCGGGGCTGGGTTGGCCCTGTCTCTCCCAGGCCCGGCTGCACAGCATGGAGACAGCAGCTCACCCATCTGGAGAGCTCCGTCCTGGGGACAGCAAGGGTGGCTCCTCCAGCCAGTCCCGGTCCCTGGCAGCTGCCCCACCAGGCCCAGCACTGCCTCTCAGAGCCTCTGGTCCTCCACGGGGTCTCCGCCTCTCTCGACCCCTTCCACCCGCTGGCCGCATCCCAGCCCCCTGACCTTGTCCTCAGTGACAGGCACCGTGTGCACAGGGATGGGCTTCCAGGCAGCCTCAGGGCGCCCCGGGGAGGCCTCGGGGAACAGCCCGGCGAGGTTGGCCTGCGCGCTCTCCAGCGTGCGATCAAAGTCTGTGCTGCGAACATACACCTGGAGAGGGAGGGGGGACCACAGTCGGGGTCAGAGGTGAGCTACGGCCGTGCCCCAAAAGCGCTGGCGTCGAAGGTCAGGTGCCCAGAACGGAACCATCGGGGCAGAGTTGAGGGTCTGAGCTTCGGGGCTGGAAGTGGGGACCCAAGGTCAGCGGTCAATAGCAGGTGCAGGCTGACCGGAGCTCAGGAGTTGGGTGGGCGTGCAGGACTGTAGGGGTTCCTGAGGGTCCAGAGGGATGCAAAAAGGAGACCATGGAGTCAAAAAGGGATGTCAGAACGGATGCTGGCAGGAAGCTGGAGGTCAAGATTAGGAGAGTGGGAGGGAGGACGTGGGGACAGAGTTTCGCATTTAGCACCTGCTGATCAGGGGTCAGAGGTCAGAGGTCAGAGGCCAGGAGGGCAAGTTGGCTTCATGAAGGTCAAAGACAGAATCAGTCAAGTTTTGGAGCGAGAGGGGGGCCCGCAGGTCCGGTCGGTGCGGGTGAGCGTGAGAAGACGGCGCGAAGGCCAGGAAAGAAAGCCAGGTGGACAGAGGTCAGAGGTCAGAGGTCAAGGTGTGACCTAGGTCGGGATGGGGCGGGAGGTTGGCTGGGTTAGTCAAGGTTGATGGGAATCAAAAGCCAGATGTGGAGGCCCCAGGAAAGCACTGGAGCCCGTGGGGGTGGGAGGTGGGAGGTCAGGGGGGCAGGGGAAGACCAGGGTGGCCGTACCTCCTCCCGCTGGTACTCGGGGCTCAGAAAGGCCTCGTAGCGGCTCCTTAGGAAGCGCCCCAGCTCCAGCTGCTGGCGGACCCCCTCCTGGAGACAAAGCAGACTCAGCAGACCCCTCCCTCCCCGCCCCGCGCCCCCCACTCACCCCCACCCCCCGCCTCTCACCGAGGTCAGCTGGCCCAGGCCTCGGGGCCACAGGCTGGAGGCCGCCTCCTTGTGCGGGTCGGTGGGGTAGGAGGCCAGCGGGGCCCGGTCACCATGTCGGAACACCTGGGGAGGGGACCCGATCAGGGCCGGCCTGGGAGAGGTGAGGGGCCAGGCTGGGGTGGGGGTGTCTCACCACAGCCACGAACACCAGGGGTCCTTCCAGCAGGGCCTGCAAAGGGAGCAGCAGCAGGAGCAGGAGAGGTCCAGCGGGGTGGCCCAGAAACCCGAGCTCGGCCATGTCCACACAGCCAGACGCTGAGCTCAGCTCACCCGCAGTGCTGCAGCCGCACCCGCCCATTACCCTCCCACCCACCCGCCCCCACAGCGGGTCCCAACACGCCTCCCCGGGATCCGGCTCCCCCGGGGCCTTTACCAGCGGATTAACCCGTGGACCATCGTGTTTAATCGTTACCGCAACCGCGGGAGCTGTGGATACGGTTATCACCATCCCCGCTGTGCAGGTGGGGAAACTGAGGCACAGAAGAGTTAAGTCATTTGACTGAGGGAAACTGCAGGCACCAGTGGGCTTTGAACCCAGGTGCCCGTAACCAGGGCAGAGGCAAGGAGACCTCCACCCCCGCCCCACATTCTAGATTCATAGTCCCTGCTCTCTATTCTCATCCTGCACCCCAGTCTGCCCTTCCTTTTTCACCCCTTAAATGTTGGGGCTCTTCGAGGACCTCTTGGGCTTCAGGGAGATTTGACCTTCCTCTGGGATGTTCATCCATAGCTGTGCAAAGCCGCCCTGGAGTCAGGACAGGCTGGGTTCAAACTCTGACTTCACCACAGACAAGCTGTGTGACTTCGGGCAAGTTACTGCCCCTCTCTGTGCCCCAGTGTCCTCATTCATCAAATCGGTTCCTCTGAGGATTAAACGGGTTCTACTCTATTCAGTGCTTTGGAACAGGGTTTTGCAGTTCGCTACTAAATGGTGTTCGTTAGTTATCGCTTTGTAGCAAAATACCCCAACGCTTGGTTGCTAAAGACAATAGCCATTTGTTATCTTTCATGGAGTTTGTGGGTCGGGAATCTGGGAGGGACTTAGGAGGTGATTCTGGCTTGGGGTCTTTGGGGAGGTTGTGATCAAGCCAGAGCTAAAGTCCTTAGGAAACTTGACGGGGGCCCGGGAGAGCCACTTGGAAGTGTGGTGACATGGCTGTTGGCAGGAGGCCTCAGCTTCTCATCCTGTGGGCCTCCCCATAGAACTTCTTGAGCTTCCTCACAACATGGCTGGCGTCTCTCCAACGAAGACTCAAGACATAGTAGTGTCTCTTAAGCTCCGGAAGTCACCCTCACCATGTCTCTTATTTTCACCGGCGGATGCTATTTGGTGTGGGGGGGGACGACCTGGGACCTGAACACCAGAAGGGAAGGATCACTGGGCTATCCTGCAGGCGATCCCCTTGGTGAAATGCTTTTCATAAACCATGATGCCTCTTCCGCCCTGTTCAGTGTCCCCCCAACATCTGTATGTTAACATCCTGACCCCTCCCCCCAAACGAGGTGATGGGGTGAGGAGGGGGCCTTTGGCAGGACATCAGCCCTCCTGAACGGGATTGGTGCACTTAGAAAGGAGACCCCCTCCCCCAGAGCACCCTCACCCCTTCCACCCTGTGAGGATAGAGGAGCTCCTGACACCATTTCTACTTTTTTTTTTTTTTAAGATTATTTATTTATTTATTTTTAGAGAAAAGGCAAGGGTAGGAGAAAGAGAGGGAGAAAAACATCCATGTGTGTGAGAGAGACAGCAACTGGTTGCCTTTCCCATACCCCTAGTTTAGGAGCTGGCCCGACCGGGAATCGAACTAGCGACCCTTCAGTTCGCAGGCTGGCGCTCAACTCACTGAGCCACACCAGCCAGGGCACCATTTCTACTCTTATAACTGCCACTCCCACCCCGGACACTGGGGACCAGGCCCTGGAATGTCCGAACCAACCTCTTCTTCACCTCTCGGCCTTGAGTCTGGCAGACAGGGCTGAGGGGAGCTGCCAACCTGCTCTTCTGGTCCCCAGAGACACTTGAGGCCACCAGAGCTGTCCCCGTGCCTGCCCTGCTCACAGCACCCCAGTGGCACCCAGCACCCTCGGCTGGAGGGGGCCAAACACCTCCCTGTAGTGTGAAGGGTCTGGACTCTGACCCCAAGTTCAGATACTGCATGGGACGTCTACACCCAAAGCCCCTGGGCCTCCATCCAGGCCTCTGGCCTGGTGACCCCTCTGCCCAGAATGCCCTTCTCTGTCACCACGGCCACCATTCTGGTCTCCCGGACAACCCCCTCTCAGGTTCAGCTGGCTGGTCACCTCTCTCTGTCTCAGGGGCCCAAGCAAAGCAAGGGAAGGTCCAGCAACTGGGCAACTGAGGACCCATGGCCATGAACTTTCAAGAAGTGAGGCCCGCTCTGGCGGGGAGAGGGAAGTCTGGGGCTGGGGAAGGAGGGGAGAATCTGACCTCTGACTGCTCCCCACAGAACGTGACACTGGCCATCGCCGTGTTCACCATCCTCGCTTCCATCTACTTCTTCAACAAGGTGAGCTCGGAGAGGACCGGTGATGGGCTGGGTCACTGTCCACCTGGTCCCCAGTTGATCATCTTGGCCTCCCCTTCTCTTCCATGTGTCTGTGTGTCCCTGTCCCTCCTCCTCCTCTCTCAGGTTCAACGATGAGAAGAAACAGGGCAGCTTAAGCCAAGAGCCCTGCCTCCGCTTGGACCATGACCCTGGCCTCTAAGACCAAATAAATGTGACTGAACCAGCACATCCAGCCTGTCCCACCACCTTGGGCCGGCACTGGGGAAGGGCTGGGGGCCTGGACCCCTGGGTCTGAAGGAGGAGGGACTGGGGGCCTGGACCCCTGGGTCTGAGGGAGGAGGGGCCGGGGGCCTGGACTCCTGGGTCTGAGCTGAGGGGCCCAGAATTTGAACTGGATTTTGAAGGATGAGTAGGAATCTGTCAGGAGTTTTCAGAGAGGGGAAGGGAATTCCAATTTCCGGTGCAAGAATATATCGGAGAGAAACATCAGGGGCAGATTCACCACCTAGAACCGACACAGACTCCGTGTACATCTTCTCTGAGTCCTGGTTTTCTTATCAAAGAAAAAAAAATTGTCCTCTGAGCCCCAGAAGGCCCCAGAAGGCCATAGCAAGGACAGTCAGAGATCAAAGACAAGGATGGAAGTTATACATGACAAAGGGTCTGCAGTTATCATTGTTTTTGTTGTATGAATACACCTTAGCCTTTTCTTAGCAAACTCCTATTCAACCTTCAATACTCATTCTCTATGCCCCTTTTTATAGATGTGCCCAGACCTCCTAGACAGAGCCCATACTGGCTCCCTGGATAACCACCCCTCCCTCCTCCCCCCTCCACCCCCCTCCACCCTGCCTCTATCCCCAGCTGGTGCAAAGTCCTGGGGACACCTCAGCCTCAGGCTGAGCTCCAGCCACTTTCTCCTCTGAAAAGCAGCAGCCGTGGCTGGGTGGCTCAGTTGGTTGAAGCGCCGTCCCATGCACCAAAAGGTTGCAGGTTTGATCCCCAGCTGGGGCATGTAAGGAAGAAAACTGACAGAGGTCACTCTCTCTATCCCTTTCTCTCTCAAATCAAGAGTATTAATTTTTCATTCCAAGTCAAGATCTGAGAAGGTGACTTTGGAATAGGGTGACTAAGCATCCTGGGTTTCCTCGGAAAGACCTAGCAAATTCTAGTTAGGGATGGGATCGTAGGTCCACTACCACCTTGGCAAGGAAGTGGGAGTCCTCAAACACTTTGGGCCGGTGGTTCCCGCCTGGTACTTGGTAATCGCCTCGGAGGCCTTGCTTGCAATACTCCGAAAAACCACATAGAGGCAGTGTTAGACTATTTTTCTGGCCAGGCGTTAGTTAGTCCAGTTCAGGAAGGAAATGGGTTTCAGCAAAATCAATATTCTGAGATTGGGGAAGGAAAGGACAAGGGATCCTTGCTGTTTTCACCCCCTCATCCCCCACCTCCCTGCCTGGGCTACCTTCGACCCTCGTTTCAGCCCCCTACCCCTCTTCTCCACCCCTCACAGGGGTCCTATTACACCCAAAGTTGACCCTCTCCCTCCCTGCTCATATCCCTCCCATGGCTCCCCAGCTCCAAGATAAGAGTCACATCCCCTCACCTGGCATTGAAGGCTATTTGACCTGGTAGCCCCCAGGTTCTTTCTAAAAACTGGTTTCCACCTCCTAAGCTTCCGCCACGGCATATCCATAGCCACATACAACTCAGAGATGTTCTTGTTTTTTAACATTGTGCCCCAGTGCCTTTGCACATGCCATGCCTGCTGCCTGGAGTGTCCTTTGCCACCTCTGTTTGTATCAACCCTTCCAGGAGGCTTTCTGGAAGTTCTTCTCTATCAGCATGAGCCTCAGTTTGCCACACACACCCCGTTCTACCCCCTCCTGCTGTTCCCTCCCATCCTACTTGGTGGCTGTAACTGGGAGCTTGAGGTGGGGGACCCAGAATAGACTCTGACTCCTACTGGACCCCCCATGTGAATCGTGGCAGCCAGTGTTTGCAAAGCAATTTATTGACAGCAAAATTGGTCTTTGCGTCCCCCAGGCTGTTCCACCACTGAGTGTAGGGTTGCTCAGTCCCCTAGGAGCCCTTGTGGTTGCATTTCCTCAGCTGCAGGCACAGCAGAGAAATGGGACCCGGCTCAGTTGGCCCACGGGTTTCCCTGGGGGGCGTTTGAGACTTCCAGAGCCCAGCCCCACCCGACCCACTAAAACCACAATGCTTGGGGTTGGGGCCTGGCCATCGATTGGATTTTAAAAGCTACCCCTGGGGACGCCAATGCACACACAGGGTCAAGGGACATCAATGCAAAGCTATTCCGAAGACAGAAAGGGATAGATTACCCCCCAGGCCTCGGTGCGTTTCTGAGGTAGCTCCGAGGACACGTCGGAAGACACACAACGTGGAGCAAAACTTAACCTTTAGTTTGGAAACATGTGGGAGTTTGAACGGGAAAGACAGCCAACAACTCGGTTCCCAGGACAAGGAAGGACCCAGCCGGGGCGGTGAGGGGGTGCGTGTGCGTTTCAAGAGGAGACAAATGATACCGTAGGCCCTGGGGATCCAGGGAATGTGGTGACCCAGTGCTGTGCTTTACCCCGTCTACCTAGGGGACCAAGGTGTCCTGATGGGTATGGGACTGTCCCGGTGTTAGGCACGAATGCTCCATGGCTGGGTATGGCCCAGTCCCAGGGCTACCGGGCTGGTCGGGAACCTAGTCCCAAATTCCTGCCCCATGTCTGTATTCCCGTCTTTAGATTCAGGCCCGTGTCTCCCTGTCTATCCGTCTCCCTCTCCGCTCGTTCTCCCGTCCTTCAGTCCAACGCCAGCTCTGTTTCCGTCTGTCCCAGGGCTCTTCCCATTCCTGTCTCTCCCTGGGTCCCTGTCTCCACACCTGTTTCTGTCCTGTCTCCCCACTTGGTCCCTTGGAGCAGCCAGGCCTACATCCCACCTCCTCGCCCTGCCTTGGCCTCCGTCTGCCACCAAGACATCCCCAGCGCCCGACCCCACTGTCTGCCTGGGCAGGACCAAAGGGCCCCGCACAGCCGCCGCCGGAAGGTCTGGTCCCCGCACACGCGTAGAGCAGAGGGTTGAGGCAGCCGCTGGCCCCCACCAGGGTGAGCCCCAGGGGTCTGAGCAGCACCCAGGCTTCCACCAGGTCCAGCCCAGCCTCCTGGGTCCCAAGCAGCCTCAGCAGCAGCAGCAGGTGGAAGGGGAAGCAGCAGAGGAACAACATGGCCCCTGAGGCCCAGGACAGCCCCAGCAGCGGGGGCCTCCCCGTGAGCCTTGCCAGGTGCAGCTTTAGGAGCCTGAGGACAGCACCCAGGACGCTCAGAGGCACCTCGAAGCCCAACACCAGCTGGTTGAGTGCCAGGTCGGAGGGGAGGGGAGGTGACCCGCAGGCAGACGTCCTATTAGAAAGCCTGTCCCGGGTCACCCAGCCCGTTGGCGCTCGGGGGCCCCGCATGTCCAGAACCAGCAGAAGGAGCCAGAAGCTCCTGGTGGGCGCGGAAAACCACCCCACGGGCAGGGCCCGGCCACTCGGATCACCAGGCTGTGGCTGGCCACCTCCAGCAGGTAGGAGGCCAGGGTGTCTAGGAAGTAGCAGAGGAGCGCAGCCCCCGCCGGGTACAAGACTCCAAGGGTCTCCGAAGGGTCTTCCGTGGGCTGGATGGTGCTGCTGGGACCCCCAGGCCTCCACGTGAGCAAGTTCCACACCCATCCCCCCGAATCTTCCCCAGGTCCTCCATCTCAGGGGCCATCACCATCCTCGCAATCCCCAGATGCTGTCTTCTCCCCATGTCTCCCCTCCACCTCTTGGGCTCACCCTGATTCTCTCTGCCCTGGCCCAACTCAGGTGACCACGTCACCTGGAGGCTCAGCTGGCCTCCTCCTCTGCCTCCCTGCCTCCGGTCTCCACCTCCAGGCTGGCCACCAGAGCTGACCTGCCTCTCCCCACCTCCCATAGCTCTCCAGGACCCTTGGGCCAAGTCCCAGCCCTTCCGCCTGGAGGGGTGGGTGGAGCCCTGGGTGCTGCCCACTCCTGAAACCAGCCCATTCTCCAGTCTCAGATCCTGCTGTCCCCCATTCCCTCACAAAGCCTGCGCCATTCAAGGGCTGCGGGAACCTTGCCGTGCCGAGGCTACTCCGTGGCTGCTCTTAACAGCTCAGCCTTTCAGGTGGGGAAACTGAGGCTGGAGGGGGGATTCACCTGCTCACCATCAAGGCAGACTAAAAGAGCCTCCGTCTGGATTTGAACTCACACCTGCGCGACCTCGAGGCCTGGATGTTAACTTAGAAGATTTGCACGCAGGTCCTGCTCTGTTTGTGGGCCTCGGTTTACCCACTCTGTTCTCGGTGGCCCTGCGCTCACCAGCAGGTGGGGAGCAGGTGTTTTCCTGGGCGTCTGAGCAGAAACTGGCAAGCCGGGTCTTCCCTTGAGGACTCGGGGTGTGGGGGTGGTGGGCAGCTCACAAGTGGCCAGGAGAGGAAGTGGGAGTGAGGGTCCGGTGGAGATCAGAGGGGGTGCCACACAGGGTCTGAGCCTGAGCCTCAGTTTCCCTACCTGTGAACTGAAGGATCGTTGGCTTGCCTGGGAGCTCTCTGCCCATCACCCCAGAAAAAGTCTGGGCCCCTTGGCCTGACATTGGCAACCTTACCTCTGGGGACCCCACCCACATCACCAGCCACACAGCTTGACCACTTCCCGCCCTCCTGCGCTGGAGTTTCCCAACCAAGTACCCCGGTTTCGTGCACACAGACACACACCCAGCCTTTGTCCTCACTGTTTTCTCCTCCTGGAGCACTTTCTTTACCCCGTCGCTTCAGCCGGCAAACTCCTACTCATCCTCCAAAACCCTATCGGGTGTCACCTTCCCCGGGAACCCTACCGCTCACCCAACCAGACTGGGTCAAGTTTCGCCTGTCCTGTAAGCAGGGCCTCTGAGTGTGAATTCCGGCTGCAGTGATGGCAGGACCTGAGTTCCAACTATGTCCAAAGCAGCGTGCTGTGACCGTCATAAGCACCGTGTTAACTGGTTCTTTCAAGAACATAGTGACAATGATGCTATTATTGTCCTCATCTTACCAAGAGGGAAAAGTGAGACACAGGGCAAAGTTAACCATCTGATGGATGAAACAGGTAAGAAAGGAATCAAGGTTGACTGGCTTCAGGGTCTAAAATCTTTTTTTTTTTTTTTTTTTAATTCATTATTTTCAGAGAAAGGAGAAGGGAAGAAGGAAGAAAGGGAGAGAGACATCAATGTGTGGTTGCCTTTCACCTGTCTCCAGCCGGGGACCTGGCTGGAGACCTGGTTTGCAACCTGGTTATGTGCCCTGGCTGGGGATTGAACCAGTGACACTTGGGTTCAAAGGCTGGTGCTCAGTCCACTAAGCCACACCAGCCCGGGCCTTGAAATCTTAATTATTGTATTATCCTGCCCAAAGAAATACATATTCAATGAATGAATGAATGGATGAATGGCCCTTGAACAGCCAACCCACAGGAGGCTACAGGACATATTTGCATGGTCTGGAGACAGAACTGGAGGAAGGAAGGAAGGGCTAAAAGCCAACCGTGAGAAAGACAAGTAAACCCTCAGACTGTTTCTCAAAAAGAAAGAGACGCTCAGCTGGGGTTTCGGGGTGCAGGGCAGAGTGGGTGAGCTCTAAACCAGAAGTCCAGAGGTGGCCCACCTCTCACCCTCACACCTCATCGGCCTCCTTGTACGTTCCCACCGATCATGCATCCCTGAGCCCCACGTTTCTCCACTGGATAATCAGGATCCATCAAGAGTTCTGTAGCGAGCCAGGCTGGTGTGGCTCAGTGGATGGAGCAACAGCCTGCGAACCAAAGGGTCACCGGTTCGATTCCCAGGCAGGGCACATGCCTGGGTTGGGGGTCCACCAGAGGCAACCACATATTGATGGTTCTCTCCTTCTTTCTCCCTCCCTTCCCCTCTCTCTAAAAATAAATAGATATTTAAAAACAAACAAAAGAAGTCCCGTAGTATAAGAATATGGCCCATCACAAACTGCCCTGGTATCTTCCCAAGGGCTCCCCATGACTGTCCCCACTTTCCTTGACCCCACAGCTCAGGAAACAGGCATGGGTGAATAAAGGGATCAGTGGGTGCCCGTACGGATCCCCAAGCCCGTTGCAGTAGGCAGAGTATTGGCCCCAAAGACGACCCTCTCCGGATGCTCAGAACCTGTATGTCATGTTACCTGCCAAAGGGGAAGTATAGGTGCTAAGCAGATGACCCTAAATTAGGGAGAAGACCCTGGATTATCCAGATGGGCCCAGTGGAGTTCCTGGGATCCTGGTTAAGTGGGAGAGGGGAGCAGAGAAACAAAGATGTTGCCTTGCTGCCTTTGGAGTTGGAGGCCGAGGCCTCAGGAGGCAGAAAAGGAAAACACATGTGCCCATTTCACAGACCTGGAAGTGGAGGCTCGGAAGATCACACAGCCACCCAGCGGCTGAGTCTGTCTCTGGAATGACAGGGGGTAGGAAGGTGGGGATAGGCCAAGGAGAGAAGAGGGTCTGGAACCAGAAGAGCCAAAGGAGGGGCCTGGCGTGAGTGGCCAGGCTGCCCAGGGAGCAGCCATCGGTGGGGCTGGTTTTTGGAAAGAGGAAGGGAGCAGAATTCAGGGAGGAAGTGGGGGCGATGCTCTGCCACCCTTATCCTGTGGCTCCCGTGAGCCACCAAGCGCCCAAGACTGGGAGGGTGGCAAGGCGGGGGAGGTGGAGAGGGGGTCCTGGATTGGAAGTCACCACTACCAGCCCCTGCCTCCCTGCACTCTCCCCGCTCCCGCTGGCCTGGCCCTCTCCCACCTCTCCATCTCCGATACCTGGTCCTGCTCCAACCTCCTGGTCTCCTGCTGAACCCACCCAGCCTTTCCAGGCCTCTTTTCACCTCCTCGCAGGCCCCCCAAGGGATCTTTCTACACGGGGCATGGACCCCACACCTCCCCTGCTCACACACCGCCCCGCGGCTCCCCGCGGCCCCTGGACAAAGTCCCAGCCCCTCAGCATGGCTTTTCACGGGGGCCCATCAGCGCCCCTAACTCCATGTCTGGGCCCCTCACACCTGACACCTGCTCTGTCACTGCCATGAGCACCTTGGTTGCTCACTAGGAGTGTCCACCTCTGGGGTCTGCCTGCAGGCTCTAGGGTCCCCAGCATCCGTTGGGACAGAGACACACAGGAAGACATCGTTAATACCTTAATCCCAGGGCGAGGGGGCGGGGTGGGACAGTGTGTCATTTGCCAAAGGACACGCCCCAGGAGCCCAGGAGCCCAGGAGCCAGGGCCACACTGATGCAAATGAAACAGACCAGGGTGTAAGGCCGTGACATCGCCCCTCTTCATTTTATTCCACTTGAACAGGGGCAGGAACCAGGGGCCCCACAGCACACAAGTAGGGAATGTGACCTTGACCCCCTGACCTCCAGACCTCCCGACCTTGGCTGGGATCCTGGCGAGTCCCACCCCAGTACAGCTGCTGAGGGTCAGTCCCCAGCGGTCCGTGCTCAGGCCGCATTAACAGAACCACCGACCCCGCAGCGCCCCCGGGGCGCACTTGGTGAGCCAGAGGGAAGGTGTCAGGTGTCGGGGTGAGGAGTCGCATGACAGCTATTTTCCAACTTGGGTGACAGTCTGTCTGTTTCCCACAGCCGGGAACATATCAACCCCGGCAGGGTGAGATCCGCCTCACCTCTCTGTGTTGACAGAAGCAGGTAGTGATTAAGAGGGTGACAGCCACCCTCCCGCAGGCTGCCTTCCCCCGGGGGGGAGGGGGTGTTCTCTGAGGGCAGGGCAGGGGCTGAGTTCTCCGCAGGCAAGCTGGGATCACTGGGGAAGGTGGAGCTTGAAAGGGCTGTGTGCTCTGTGGATACCTGTAGGCACAGAGTACCCTCCTGAGATCCCCCGTTCTGGAGCCCCGCCCCCCCACAGTGATAGCCCCTTTCCATCAAATGCACCCACTAACCATGTACCCACTAATCATGACCGGATAGGTTAGTGAACTAAGACCATTCAAGTCCTGACTACTTGCTGGGTGGCCTTTGGTAAGTGACTTTGCCTCTCTGAGCCTCAGTTTTCTCATCTGTATAATGGGCATGATTGCAAGATGCCACGATTGGGAGTCCACACGTTGAAAGGGCTCTGGATAGGGCCAGGTGCACAGGATGTGAGCCGTACCTGTGAGTGGTCCTTGTCTGAAGACTGAAGGAATGAGCCAACTTCTGAGTTCTTATAGAAATCTGAAAGAGGGGATTTCAGTTCATTTGGCCCAGTAAAAATCCAATCCGAGGCCTAGGGCATCCTTCGAAAGCCCTCTTTCCCAGAGAAGTTGGAATGAGAGCTCCAGGAGGGCAGGAAGGATTCTTTTCTTTTTGCTAGGAGCCTATGCTATTTTAAAGTTTTGATTTTGAATAAACCACTTTTCCCAGTGTCTTTTTAATCCTCACCCAAGGATAGGTTTATTGATTTGAGAGAGAGAGAGAGAGGATGGGGGAGAGAGAGAGAAGCATAAATAGGGTGCCTCCCACATGTGCCCTGATCAGGGATCAAACCCACAACCTAGGTACCAGCCCTGGCTGGGAATCAAACCTGCAACCTTTAGGTGTATGAGAAGGTGTTCCAACAACTGAACCACCTGGCCAGGGTTCCCAGCTTACATATATATATGTATATATGTACATATGTGTGTGTGTGTGTATATATATATATATATATATATATATATATATATATATATGTAAATATATATATATTTCCCTGACTGGGAATCTAACCGGCAACCCTTTGGTTCACAGGCTGGTGCTCAATCCACTGAGCCCCACCAGCCAGGGCTCAGACCCCTTTACTTATTTCTGCCTTTAACCCAGGTTTATTGGGCATTTACTTCGTGCCTCACTATGATACAACTCTAGGTGCTGTCATGTAACCAAACAGATCCTCATGTCACTTGCATCCTGTGGGGGATGGCCAATGGGAAACATGATATACATGATAAATAGATCCATAATATACTGCCTGAGGAGGTTACCAGTGCTATGGAAAAAGTGAAATGATTTTAAAATTTAAAGGGGGCTTCTGCCCTGGCTGGTGGCTCAGTGGATAAGGCACCAGCCTGAGAAACCAAAGGTCGCTGGTTCGATTCCCAGCCAAGGCACATAACCAGGTTGCAAGCCAGGTCTCCAGCCAGGTCCATAGCTGGAGGCAGGTGAAAGAACCATACATTGATGCTTCTCTTCCTTTCTTCCCCCCTCCCTGCCCTTCTCTCTAAAAATAATAAATAAAATATTTTTCAATTAAACATATAAATAAATAAAATAAAAAGTAAAGGGGCCTCTGATTTGGGGTAATAGCTAAGTAACTTTGTCAGGCAAATAGTCCTGCAAGGAAAAGTTCATAAAATCTGGACAAAACATTTTAAAAACCACTCCACTTTTGAAAGACACTGAGGCGTGACCAAACTCAAGCATAAACCGGAGGAAAGGGTCCCATCGGTGGGAGTCAGAGGAACAAATTTGCATCTTCTTGGCATGAGTGCTTTGGGAGTGCTATGTCCTCACTGGCTGGCGGTATGAAACGATAGATTAGCTGGTAGATTAGCTGGAAAGACAGTGAGAGGGGAGGTAATTGTGGAAGGAAAGGAGCCCAAGAGAAGGTCAGCTCCAAAATCTGCACATTTAAAAAATCCATCCAGCCCTGACCGGTGTGGCTCAGTAGATTGAGCACCAGCCTGCAAACCAAAGGGTTGCCAGTTCGATTCCCAGCCAGGGCACTTGCCTGGGTTGCAGGTGAGGGGCAACCACACATTAATGTTTCTCTCCCTCTCTTCCTCTCACCCTCCCTCTCTCTCTCTAAAAAAAAATAATAATAATAACATCATTAAAACAAAATCTGTCTAATAAGCGGGTTAACGGATCATGGAAAAACACAATAGAAAAACTGGCAGGAGAAAAACACACATTCGAATCCTTGGCTGATTGAATTATTCATGTACACTGGAGACACCAGAATGCCTGGTGAAGAAGCAAACAGCTGGAATTTGAAAGAGCTGAGCAGAGATCCCAGCCGTTGGCCATCCCTGTGTACACTCCGAATTGGGAGTTTGAATTCATCCAACTTAACCGCCTGCCAGAACAAGAATCCCTCTCCAGAGGAATATAACACAATGCAGAGTCTCTACAATGTATCATGCATAACAGCCAGGATCCCATTAAAAACCACTACCCTTGGGAAGTCAAGTAAAAGACTTATTCAAAAGAAGAAGCAGTGGAAAGAAACCAAGTTAACAACTCCAACATAGCCTGTCTGTGGCCGTGGACAAAGATGTTAAAGCCCCTGCTACAATTACGCTCAAAAACATAAGCACCTGATACAAATACGCTCAAAAACATAAAGGAAAAAAAATATGCATAATTTAAGAACAGTTTGGGAGTCCTAGGGAGAAAGAGAAACTTGACAAAATTTCTAGAGCGGAAAAACACAACAACTGAACTAAAAATTTTCTCTGGCTGTACTCTAAAGAAGGTCAGAAGTGAAATGAATAAACTTGATGGCGAGCAATGGAAATTTTCAACTGGAAGAATGGAGAGGAAAACGTATTAAAGAAAAACAAATAGAACCTCAGAAGCCTGTGGAATAGTAACAGTCAGTCTACCCTACAAGTAATCAGCATTTCCTAAGGAGAGGAAGAGAGGATGGCACAGAAACGTATTTGCAGAAATAATGTTCCCCAACGTACCAAACCTGGTAAAAGACATTAACTTACAGGTTCAAGCATTTCAACAAACTTCAAGCAGAGCAACAGGGGCAAATCACATCCAGGCGCCTCATAATCAAATTGCTGGCAACCAAAACATAAAGAAACAACCTTAGAAGCAGCTAGAGAAAAATGACACATTGCATCCAAGAGGACAGCGATGTTACTATTAGCTGACTCCTCACCCTACTGGATGGGAAGGCATAAGACAAATGCCACCGTACCTTTAAGGTTCTGATACAAGAAAAACGGTCAGTTCAGAACTCGGTAACCTGTGAAAGGAGGATATTGTCAGAAAAACCAAACCTGGGATAATTAATTGCATGCAAGCCACAAGAATTGCTAAAGGAAGTTCTTTAAAAATGTATTAGTTATTTATTTCCAGAGGGAGAGGGGAAGGGAGGGAGAAAGAGAGGGAGAGAGACATCAATGTGTGGTTGCCTCTTGCGTGCCCCCAACTGGGAACCTGGCCTGCAACCCAGGCATGTGCCCTGACTGGGAATCGAACTGGGAATCCTTTGGTTCAAAGGCTGGTGCTTAATCCACTGAGCCACACCAGCCAGGGCTGCTTTTTTTTTTCCTTTTTCTTTTTCTTTTTAAATTAATTATTGAGATCTCAGTAAAAATGCCCCTTCCTTCCCAACAGCCTTCCCTGGCCACCTTGACTGAAGCGGACACCCTGTCAAAGCTTCTCACCCATGAAGGGACAGTGACAGAAAGTGGCTAGACCTGAGTTCATTGGGTTATCTGATTCACATCCATCTTCCCCACTACACTCTGAGCTCCGTAGAGATGAGGCCGGTATGGAACTTGTCCACCAGGCCCCAGCACATAGTAGGCACTCAATATGTAACTAACAAATGATTAATTAAGGGGGACATTCCCTCTGTTGTCCCCCAGAAGACAGATTCAATTCACTTAGTCTAAAAATATGCATTGACCCTGGGCCGGTGTGGCTCAGTGGACTGAGCACCAGCCTGTGAACCAAAGGATCATCAGTTCAACTCCTAGTTAGGGCACATGCCTGGGTTGTAGGCCAGGTCCAAGATTGGGGGGGCCAGAGAGAGGCAACCACACATGGATGTTTCTCTCCCTCTTTCTCCTTCCCTTCCCCTCTCTCAAAAATAAATAAATCAATAAATCTTTTAAAAAATAATAATACGCGTTAAGCTCCTACCATCTGCTAGATCCACTCCTCAACGCTGGGGACACAGCAGTGACGAAAAAAGTCAACATAGTCCAAAGCCTCTTCCCTAGTGGAGCTGATGAGGGGGCACAAGAAAGTTCTTCACCTGGGGGAGGCGGGACAGAACTTTTCAGCTCTTCGGCCACCTCTTTCTTGTATCCCCTCTCGGTGCCCCAACTGACCTAGCTCCCAAGCCCTCATCCTCTGAGGTGTCCCACCAAATTCCCATTCCATATCACCGTATTCTATGTCCCAGGACAAGGGTCAGGCTGAGCAAGCTCTGTCTGTCTTCGTTGTCTGTCCATCCAGGGCAGCTGTCAGCCTTGAGCCCAGGATGGGGTCGAGTATATATGGTAGGAAGCTGGTCAGTGAATTTGGGAGCAGATAAAGATCCAGGAAAGACTCTTAAGCAAGAAACCAATATCTGAGCCTGTGACGAGTCACTAGATGTGGGTCCTGATAGGTCCTGGTGACCAAGAGTTTGGGGACTAAAGAGGAGAGGAGTCCCGGAGAGATCATTCCACTGCGCCATTCTGATTCTCTTCATTTGTCCTTTTCTGTGTCCCAGTCCCGGGCCCCATCTCAGAAAGGGAACTCAATTCCCTTAAGCACCTACTATGTGCTGTCCATGTATTACTGCACAGCAGAGGAGTTAGGGAGAGGTGACTTGAGTTCAAATCCTGACTTCACATCTTCTGAGCTGTGTGAGCCTGGGCAGGTTACTTAACCACTCTGTTCCTGGGTTTCTGCATTGGCAAAATGCAGATGATCACACTTCTCATCTTACTGTGCTCAGCCAAGTGAATGTCAGCGATGCGTCACCCAGGGTGTGGACTTATTTCTGTGGACGTGGGTGTAGAAGATGTTCAGGCTACAGGCATAGTTCTGGCCCCAGTAACTGACACGGATGCCTGGATGGTTGAATGAATAGCATGAATTCATGTCTATGTTGTGCCTAGAGCCGTGCCTGGATGGCATTTGTGTTTTATGTTAAACAAGTAAATAAGCAAGGTGTCCTCAAGGAAGAGTTTTCCAACGAAGAGCAAAGTTTTCTCCAGCACTTGGATAAATGGAGACCATGTCAAGAGCTTTTGTTTTTGTTTTTTGTTGTTTAGAGTTTATTTATTTACTTTTGGAGAGAGGGGAAGGGAAGAAAAAAAGAAGGAGAGAAATATCAATGTGTGGTTACCCCTCGTACGCCCCCAACTGGGGACCTAACCCACAACCCAGGCAGGTGCCTTGACTGGGAATCGAACTGGTAACCCTTTGGTTCAAAGGCCTGTGCTCAATCCACTGAGCCACACCAGCCAGAGCCCATGTTATGACATTTTCAATTAAGCTGAATGTAGCCGTTTCTACCATTTCTTGATTTGCCTCCTATTTTTTTTCCCTGGCAGACACTGCTAGCTGCCCACCCAGTGTCCACTTTCTTTCCTCTTCCTGTTGCCATCAAGAGCCCAGTTTTGCTCAGGGCTCGCAGTGGGCTCAGACAGAAGCACCTCCTTTCCCGTGTTGCCTGGTGCCAGGCAGGGGCCACGTGACGCTGCTGGGGTCAAGAAGGTGTCGTAGGCTGAGGGTTTCTGAGAAGTGCTCGCCTTGCTTGGTACAGGTCCCATCTTTTTCTTTTTTTCCTCTTTTATATTGCATGAGCTAATGTATTTTTTATTGATTGATTTTTGAGAGCAGAAGGGAGAAAGAGAGAGAGATTTGTTTCTCCATTTACAGACGCATTCATTGGACGATTCTCATCTGTGTCCTCACCGGGGATCAAATCCAAAATCTTGGCATATCCGAATGACCCTCTAACCGACTGAGCTATTGCATGAACTAGGTTCTCCGATTACCAGGTACATAGACTGTGTGTTTGCCATCGATGTGACCAGCTTCCCTTCCAAAGAGACTGGAGTATTCACGTTGCTCTTGGTTGGGATGATAGGAAGGATGGGCGAAAAACACCCACACACCTGGGCCCTGTCTACAGGCCACTCTTGAGGACTGAGAGACAGGCAGGAAGCCCACAGGCTTACAAATAAATGCACTTCTTGACAAGGGAGCTCGGGCTTCTGAAGGAGAACTTCCTTTGATGAGAGTTGCAACAGTGGAAAGGGCCTCAGGCCCAGGTTTGCTGAGTAAGTGGCAACCACTGCGAGATCTGCAGAAGGGAAACTGGTCCAGAGAGTGGGCAAGGCGTGGGCCAACACCCTGAGGATTGCATCCGCTTGTCCCCCCTTCTTATCTCATGGAGATTTCTTTTCCGGGCTGTTTAGAGTAACTGGAATTTCCTGAACCGAGACCAGGATTCACCGTAGCAGAAGCTTAAAAGAACAGATAGGTAAGGCTCAAAGTGTGAATATGGGAAGAAAATTCTCCGTAAGGGCTTATCAGCAAATAGAGGATACGGAGCATGAAGTGTTTTTATCTACGCAGAAGAAAGCCAAGAAAGTCCAAACTTTGTTTAAAAATCCGTTTCTTTGAGAGATAATTTGCATAGAATAAAACTGCCCCATGTTCAGCATCCTCTCATGAAGCTTCTTCTAAATGTCTATACCCATAGAACCAGCACTATCATCACAATATATAGAACATTTTTATCCCCCCAAATTTCCTCACAAGACGCCAAATCTGCCAGCTGCCTTGATCCTAGACTTCCTAGGCTCCAGAATGACAAGAAATAAATTCTTACTGTTTATATGCCCCCTATTTAGGCCCTGGCTGGTGTGGTTCAGTGGATTGAGCCTATGAACCAAAAGGTCGCCAGTTTGATTCCCAGTCAGGGCACATGCCTGGGTTGTGGGCCAGATCCCCAGTTGATATGCGAGAGGTAACTGATTCATGTATCTCTCTCACATCAATGTTTCTCTCCCTCTCTTTCCCCTCCCTTTCCCTCTCTCTAAAAATAAATAACTCAAACCTTAAGAGAAGTTTAAAAAATTCCTTTTCTTCCTATTTTGCTCTTTCAATTTTTAATAATGAATGGACATAAAGCCTTATCAAATGACTTTTCTACATTGGTTGAAATCATTACATTTTATTCCTTGGTCCATTAGGTATGATGGATGACATGAAAGACTTTTTGAAATTTTAAGCCATGCTCGCATTAATGGGATGGGTCTTACTTAATGGTAATTTATGATATAATCTTGCATTTAACAGGTCATTCGTTGTGTTAGGATTTTTATTCCCACAGGCACAGTGAAATCACCCTATAATTTTCTTGTATATGTTCCTTATCTGGTTTTGGAACCAATATTACAGTAGATTCCCCAAATGAGCTAGACAGACTTTACTTGAATTCTAGTTTCTGGGACCATGTGTATAAGATAAGAATGAAGCATGCCTTGAATGTTTGATATCACTCACTAGAAAATAGCGTGTACCTGTGGATTTTTTCAAGAGTGAAGAGGTCTTTAGTACTTATTAGTTTATTCTTATTCTCTTTATGTTGTATAACTTTTAGCATTTTACGTCTTTCTAGTAATTTAGTCATTACATCTAGGTTTTTCCATGTTAGCATAAGGCTAAGCTGAAACAAATGTTAAGACTCTGCAGCTCTGGGTTTTTCTATAGGTTGACGTGTGAACGGACTACATTTCCCATAGTACCTCGGGGGCGAGGAGCGCTGGGTTGGGGGAAGAAGGGGGTGTGCACTCTGATTGGAGACTGCTGAGTTTGTTCGTTCATTACGAAGGGCGTGGTCCCAAGCTTTCAGGGAAAGTGGGGATCCCCTCCTGGAAGGAGTGGGCAGAGCTTGCGATAGGGAGGCACACGATGGCTGCCGGGAAACGTGGTTTCGAGAAGCCTGGAAAGGGCCAGTCGCTCAGCCGCCTGGGATTTGTAGTCCTCACAAGCCTGCGCAGCTACCAGTAGTGCCCCCCCCCCCCCCCCCCCCCCAAATCATCTCGGACCTTGCGTCCTTCTTCCACCACTTCCCTGGAGTCCATTCACCTACCGACAGCAATCAGTTGCTGAGACTTTCTCTGGCTTGCTGCCCCAAGCTCTCAAAGCACGTGCTCCATGGAGAGCCAGGGAGAGGGCCCTGGAGAAGGCTGCCCCTTGGTTGATCTGGGAGGGCTTCTTGGAGGATGGGGTAAGAATTCCCATACACAGACGTGAGTCAGAAATCAACTCAGGCTGCTGTGTACAGGCGCGCTGATCTGATGCATAAGCAGTCCTTGCAAATGTCCTCCACTCACCACCTCGGACCTCTCTCTGCGCCTAGTAATTCTGTCTCTGGGCTGGTATGACAGACATTCACCAGACAGTGGCATGTAAAGTGATGGAGGATGTGATGGGGAAAACCTCGGACCCTGTGGGAGCCCAGCAGCTGGTGGGCTGGGGGAGCAGTTAGAGATGTGATTCATCTCAGGGTCCCCAACCTGGCTGCACACAGCCACCCTCCATTCAATGGATTCCTAAGTGCCAGGGTATGCTGGGCACACGGAGTCAGCTGTACCTAGCCCTGCCCCACAACGGTCCCCCAGTCGAGCTGATCAGTGCTGGCTCAGGAGAGAGGCTTCACTCAAGTTTGCCAGTTAGGAAATGGCCTAAGTAGGACTATAACTTGGGCCATCCAGCTTTTGCGTCCAGGCAGGTATAACCATGGAACTGCCCAATCCACTTATTTACCAAAATGTCAAGTCTGCGAGAATAGGCCCCTTCTGGGCAATAGCAGATACTCATCAATGTCCTCTGGTCGCCTCACTCCTGCCCTGGAAAACAAACTCAGGGGCAGCGGAATTTAGAGCAAGGCCTTCAGTCCCCTGATTGAAGTCTTCCCGACCAGAGGCCACCCCCAACCCCCTCCAGAATAACAGCATTCTGCACCTCCTGTGGGACCTGGGGGACTGAGAAATGGCTCCTGAAGGGCGGGGTTGCGCAGCGCTCACCCCCTTTTGGAAATAACAGGGGTGACTGACACTGGTTGATCCAATGGTAACACTTTAGACCGGTGGTGTCACAGCGGAGGGAAGAAGAGATGTAAGGACAGACAGGGTCCCACTTCTGTTCCTGGGTTCCATGATGATGTCAGGGTCAGGACCATGATGGCAGTATTAGAGGAGCCACTGGGGTGATTTCTGGGTGTCCTCACTGCCCCAGGGAAAAGAGGTATGAAAATGGTGGGGAAGGAAGGGTTATTATCGTGTGGCTCATGTTCCACCATTTCCCAAATGCTCCTGTTCCTGGGCTCACCTGAACATCCCAAGAGCCGCAGAACGTATGGGGTACTTATGCCTATGTTCCGATGGGGAAACTGAGGCTCAGAGCAGGGAAGACTGGCTCATGGCCTCACCGGCAGGTAGTAGACGAGGGAACACTGGGAGGGAGCCTACACTTCCAGGCTGGTAGGTCAAGGTTGTGCCTCAACACGCGACTCTAGGGGTGAGGGAAGGGAAAGGAGTGGAGGGGTGCCTGGTGTTACATTTCAGTACCATTCTGGTGAAACCAGGTCGAGCTGCACTCAACAATATTAAATGGGGTCTTTCTTGCAAGACCTGTCAGGGCCTTTAGCCCCTTTGTGGTTCCCAGGTATCTTTGATCAGGACCCAGACCTGGGGCAATGATGGCCAGGCCCTGGGTCCCCAAGGCCCTGCGTGGGGGGAACATGGGGATAAAGGTGTCAGCAGCATGTGCTGTTATGCACTTCCCACATCTGTGTGCAGGAGTGGAGGACCCTGTGCACAAACGCATAATGGTTCGCCACCACTCTGATTCTGAGGCAGCCAAAGGCCAGGTTCTTGCCTGTCCCGGTCTGCCATGCGGCGAGTAAACTGCCAGATGCTTCCGCTGCCCCCTCAAGTCAGATTCCTCAAGGCTTTATTGTCGCCGGACCTAAGCAAGCCTGGCGCCCACCGCTCCCAGGAAGAACACAGGCAAGGAAGCGGGGAGGAAGGGGAAGGGCGTTTTCGCTGGGTGGCGGGATGGCGAGGAGAGGCGGGGGCCGGCCCCGCTAGAAGGGGAACTCGCAGACGTAGTAGAGGCGCCTCTCGCAGTCGTGGTCCCACCAGGAGCCGTCGTCCGAGGCCTGCGCCACGCAGTTCTCCAGCGCGCCGCCGTTGGGCTGGCTCGGGCTGAGCGGGTGCGGCGGGGCGCTGGGCCCGGCGCCGGGCTCGGGTCGGGGCGCCTGGTGCCAGGCGAAGAAGGACACGCGCTGGCCGTTCTCGAAGAGGTAGAGGCCCTCGGCGCGCCGGTCGTGAATGCCCAGCCACACGGGCCAGTTGTAGGGGGCCAGCGCCGCGCGCAGGTAGCGAGTCAGTGCTTCCATCTGCTGGCGGTCCGCCGGCTGCGCCAGGCTCCCGCCCCGCGCCACGCACCGCGCCTGCGCGGCGGCCTGCGCCTCGAAGTCGCGCGAGAGCAGGAAGCACTTGTGGCCCAGGCGCAGCCCCTTTAGGCAGCCTGCGGGCGGGGCGGGGTCAGGGCCTCGGAGGGCGGGGCGGGGCGGGGCCACACCCTCCGGGGGCGGGGAGAAGGCGGGGAAAGAGCCTACGGGATTGGGCGGGGGCGGGGCCAGACCATCCTAGAGGCGGAGTCAGGACCGCCGTGGGCGGTGCCAGACTGTCAGCACCAGACTGTAGGGGGCGTGGCGCGTGTAGAGTGGGGTCCGCACTACAACGTGGAGGGGCGTGCGCCTCCCGCACCGTCTGCCGGCTCCCCGCTCCTCTAACCTCCGCATCGGCCAACACACCCCAAGTCTCCAGGAACCCCCTCACCCGTGATGCCCAGGGTGCCCAGACCCCCTCCTCCCACCAGCCCCCGCCAGGCCCGCATCGTCCCGCTCCCCGAGCCCCGCGCGGTGCGGACTCACCCTCTAAGCGGCCACGCTCGCGCTCGGCGCGGCTCTGCGCCTCCTGCAGGGCTTGCACGGCGTCGCGGGTGTCGCCCACCGCCTCCCGCAGCTGCCGCAGCCCCGTGGTCAGCTGGACCACGCGGGTGTCCAACACGTGCAGACGAACGTGTACCTGGTGCAGGCCTGCGTCCAGGCCGGCTAGGCGGCCCACTGCGCACCGACAGGGAGCACGTTAGACGGGGACCCTGGGGGCGCGAAATCAGGGGACCGAGGACCTGGGGGGGACAGGGACCTAGGGCCTTTGAGGGGCGGAGTTTGTGGGTGTAGGGGTACTCGGGAGTCCTGGGAAGTCGGTGGCCCCCGGCTTTTGGGCGGCCAGGCGGGGACCCGCAGCTCATGGCGGGGTGGGCGGGACGGGGCAGTAGCTGGACCTTTTCGTTTTGGTGAAAATGATGGCGGAGGTCTGGGGTGCAGGGCGGAGCTAATGGTAACTCACGGATGTAAGTGACAGCGTCCTCCGGGGTAGGAGAGGGGCTGGGGCTGGGGCTGGAGGAGGGGACTGGCGTTGCTTCCTCTTCCTCTTCCTCCCCCTGTGGGCCCTCCTCGGTCTCCCAGGCCCCTTTGTCTTCAGGTGTTTCCTCAGGATTTTCGTCGCCCCTCGCGGCGGGCAGCCCGAGGGCCTCCTGCAAATGCTGGGGCAGGGGACGGGCGGTGAGGGACAGCCTATGGCCCCATTCTGACTCCCCACATGCTCCAGGCATCCCTCTCCAGCTGTAAGCTGGCTCACTGCCCTTGAGTCCTGGGAACCAACCACCCTCATCCTCTGAGCCTATCCCACCGCTCCCTCGTGCCCATTTCCCTGACTTTGGAACGCCCCACTCAAGACCAACAGTCATCGTAGTACCCCCCTCCACCCCCGCCCCCCAACTCACCTTCAGCATCAGGGCCTCCCTCTCCCGCTCCTCCTCCTGGGCGCCTCCCCAGCCCCCCTCCCACTCCCTTTCAACTCCCCGAGCGCCATGGCTGAAGCCCAGGAGCTGGGGGACCACCAGGGCCCCAAGGAGCCAGGCTGCCTGCATCAGGGTGGGCTCACAGCACCCAAGGCTGCGGACAGATGTCTCTGGGGAGGGGGTGTCTCTGGGGATTGAAGTGTGTGCAGTCACTAGCCCTGTGATCCACACCTCTCGCAGCTCCCCCCTGGTCCCTCTCCTCCCAACGCCCGTCTGTGTGGCTGTTGGGCTTCGTTCTTCGATGTATGTCTCTCCCCGCCTCCCTTGGCTCCCCTGGGCCCTGCCTCTGTGGCCGGAAACCTCCAACGTTCCAAAGCCTGGATCCCGCCCTGGGTCCCCCACACCCTCCTCTTCCCACTCTCCAGAGCTCACTTCCGCCCAGTTCTTTCCTTCTGCCTGAGCCAAAGCTCTGATGGTCAGGGAGAGCACGGAGCTAGCTCTCCAAGGGATCCTGGGGAGACAGCCTCTGCCCAGGACCCCCCTCACGGGGCCGGTGGGACTTAATCCTGCTCCCCTCTGTCCCCTGGCCCCTCCTCAGCAGGGTCTCTCCAAGGTTGTTATTACCCTGCGGCCATCATGGACCGCACTCTCGGCTGGGAGTGGCTTTTAGATCATTTCCAGGCTCTAGGGGGCCTTCTGCCCCCGCATCTCCCATCCCACCCTCTAGGCTCTTGCCCCAACGTGCAAGTGAGCATGTGGGGCCCACAGGAAGAGCATGTGTGTGGCTGTGTGTGCAGCCCAAGGGGGCTGGCCTCTGGAATTCATCTGTCACACTTTTTCTGGAGGCCTGCGGGGCCAGGCCCTTTGCGGGGACCCCAGACAGGCGGACAGCCCGTCCCACTGGGTGAGGGGCTAGGGCAGAATGGAGGGAGGAGGTTGGGCGGGGCGGGGTGAGGGAACCGTTTTCCAAGAGGTGCATACAGAGCTCCAAGCAGTCGGTGTGGTTCATCTCCAGCCTAGACCACTGCAGTCACCTCCTCCTGCTCTCCCCCTCCTTCCTCCCCAGCCCCTCCAATCCATGCTGCTTGCCGCAGCCAGAGCAATGCTTCCAAACTGTAAATCAGATCGAGTCACTCCCCACTCCCCTGCTGCCCCAGCTTCCCATCACCGGCAGAAGGGAAGCCAAACCCTGGTCTGCACCCGCCTGGCCTGCGCTGCAGGAGGGCTGGGAAGGGTGGGCCCTTTGCATCTCCGCAAGCTCATCACCCCCACTCTCCTGCCCCCCAGGATCCAGCCACACTGGAGTGTGGGTAGCCTCTTGGCTATTTCCTGAATCCTAAGCTCCTTCCCACCTCAGAGCTTTTGCACTGGTCTTTGCCTCCTAGAATCAGGCGCTCTGGCCCAGCCCCTTCTCATTTCTGAAATCTCAGCTCAGAGAGGCTTGTCCCCCTCAACTGTTTCATCTAAAGAAGCTTCGCTTCCACTAGTTACTTTATTAAAACACTCCATTTTATCTTCTGGCAGAATGGCATCGTCCTGTGGGTTTGCTTGCTGGTTTGTGGTCTGTCTTCCGCTAGTGAAGGCAGGAATCTTGGTTCCTTGCTGTATCCCCAGAGCTACAGCAGGGCCAACCTCGTGCCTAGTAGGTGCTCAATCAGCTGGCTGAACGAGAAAGGACGTAGCCATTCACGGCGAGGTAACAGCTTAGCCAAAGGACTTGAGGTTTGACTGTTGTGTATAGGTGGCACCCCAAGTTCCTGAGATGGAGGCATCGGGGCCCAGGAAAGGGCTGAGGCAGCCAGGGTGGAGGTGGTGAGCGATGGGGAGAGAGGCTGTAGAGGCAAGAGAAGCAAGAGGCCTCGCCATACCCAGTCCATGCCAGACTCGTGACTCATGCAGGGCTTTCCCAGATTTGCCCTGCCTGGCTGTGCCGGCAATCATGGGGCTCACCGGCCAGGGATGGAGAGCCCAGTCTTCAAGCAAGGAAACCAAGGCGAGGGGAAGGGACAGCACGGCCTGCTGGAGGTCGCCAGCATGGAGGCAGATAGCCAAGGCAAGAGCAGGGCACCTGCCCCCAGCTGTGGGAGCCCCAGGCAGGGCCTCAGAAATCAGTGCATCCAGGCTTCTATTTTCCAAGAAAGCAGAGGGCAGCATGGCCTTAGGCCAGCTGCTCACCGCCACATTGTCTCAGGTGCCCATCAGGGTTCTGGGGACCCCTCCGCAGCAGCTAGAGGCCCGGCCTCTGGGCATAATGCACAGGCCAGGAAAGGCCATGTAAACTGTCGAGGGATGCACAGCCTCTCTGGCTGCTGGCACCAGCATGAGCAGCTGTGCTCTCCGAGGGCCCAGCTGCTCATCACCTGGCCTGGTGGGTGCGCGTCCAGAGGCAGGCCTCCCGGAGCTGGGCTGGCACCTGCCTCAGCTCAAACAGCAGTGCCCGGGGAACCTGTAGCTGGAGGTACAACCAGAGGCTACCTAGGCTGTCCTGTACAGGCACCCTGGGTGCGGGGGGCTGGCTCAGGTCAGGGGCCCTGCTGGAGCTGGGAGAAGGGGCAGAGGCTGAGCTAAGGGAATGCTTTCAGCGAAGTCCTGTGGGATCTGCCCTGTCTCTGTGGGCGCATCTGGGGCAGCAGCAATCTGAGCTGTGAACGGGGATGTCCAGGCGTGGTGCTCGCCATAGCGAACAACAGTGGCATGAAGACTTGGGGTCAGCCTACCTGTCCCCGATCCCTGGCACCACCTGGGCGGCCTTGGACAAGTTGCTCAGCCTCTCTGAACCCCTACGGAGACCTTGGGTTGGTGGGAGAAGTTGATGAGTAAATTCAGAATGGAGCCTGGCACCCAGGAAGTGTTCAGGAAATGTCAGCAATAATTGTCTTATCATGGAGGGGAGCCACGGCCCCATGTGGTACGTCTAACTGGGCGTGCGCACACCTGTGTGATGGCTGGTATGGTGGGTGAGTGGGCTGGGGGTGCTTGCACACAGGTCCCTACCACGTGTGTCTGTTTTGGGGGCTGCATGTGAGCTGGAGAGCTGAGCGTGCACACTGGGGTGCGTGCCGTGGGGTGTGGGGGTGCATAAATGCACACGCTGTGCTGCCCGTGTGCTCCGGTGCACAGGTGTGATGTGTACACGCTTAGCTGAGTGTATTTGTGGAAATGTACAATCGTGGAGGGTGTGGGCGCCTGGCCTGGGGAGTATGTACGTGTGGGGATGTCTGCAGGGCCCCTGGTGACTCTGCACCTGTGCCTTGGGGGCAGGGGTGTGTGTATGTGGGAGGGGAACAGCGCAGGAATCCATAGCTCTCAGAACCCGACTTGGGGGTTCGGAGCTCAGCAACAAATATTTGTTGCTGCCCTACTGTGTGCTGAG